>PGCI01000326.1:0-102938 GCA_002873125.1 Puccinia coronata f. sp. avenae | reverse complement strand
AAGAAAAGAAAAGAAAAGAAAAGAAAAGAAAAGAAAAGAAAAGAAAAGAAAAAAGAAAAGAAAAGAAAAGAAAAGAAAAAAAAGAAAGAAAAGAAAAGAAAAGAAAAGAAAAAAAAGAAAAGAAAAGAAAAGAAAAGAAAAGAAAAGAAAAGAAAAGAAAAGAAAAGAAAAGAAAAGAAAAGAAAAGAAAAGAAAAGAAAAGAAAAGAAAAGAAAAGAAAAGAAAAAGAAAAGAAAAGAAAAAAGAAAAGAAAAGAAAAGAAAAGAAAAGAAAAGAAAAGAAAAAGAAAAGAAAAGAAAAGAAAAGAAAAAAAGAAAAAGAAAAGAAAAAAGAAAAGAAAAGAAAAGAAAAGAAAAGAAAAGAAAAGAAAAAGAAAAGAAAAGAAAAAAGAAAAGAAAAGAAAAGAAAAGAAAAGAAAAGAAAAGAAAAGAAAAGAAAAGAAAAGAAAAGAAAAGAAAAGAAAAAAAAAAAAAAAAAAAAAAAAAAAAAGAAAAGAAAAGAAAAAAAAAGAAAAGAAAAAAAAAAAAAAAAAAAAAAAAAGAAAAGAAAAGAAAAAGAAAAGAAAAGAAAAGAAAAGAAAAGAAAAGAAAAGAAAAGAAAAGAAAAGAAAAGAAAAGAAAAGAAAAGAAAAGAAACATTTTTTTATGAAAATATTATTGGGATTACACCCCCAAAAAATTGTAAAAAGCACTGGGGTGTTTGAGGAAATTTTTGTAGTGTAAAGAAAGGGTCCATTGATTTATCTTCTGATTATTTCGGGCAACAGGGAGCTAAGATGCTAAAGTGCATGGAAGGATGAGTTTGTATTCACATGTTGACAAATTAAAGAGAAAAGAAAGAAAACAAGAGAGAAGAATAGACAGAGAGATCATAACAAAAAGAAACAAAAGAGAGACTTACCTGGGAGGCAAGATGAAGGGTGTGTGGAAGGATGAGCAAAGAGGCACCCAACAACTCCTGCTCACAGCTAAGTTTCAACTCAAGTGACATTTGAGTGAACACCACTGAACAGGTGTGTTCCAGAAAAGAAAAAAAGCAAAAAGACACAAAAAAAGAAATGTACTTTTCCAACACTGATATGCTTAGGCTCATACGTGCCTGAGTTGCAGTAAATTTGTGACTTCAGAAAAAACTGGTTGTGGGGGCAGCTTGGGAAGATCCCTTCAATAACCTGTGACCAAATTGTTTTATTTTTTTTTCAAAATCCAAGACAATCCTTATAATGATTGCATCTCAAAAAAGACGCTGAAATAAAAAAAAAACTCAATTAAAATTGATTATGACATCTCTTAGAACTTTAATGGACTGCAGACCCTCCTGGTTTCTTTTATTTAAATTTTTGTAGAAATGTTACATAAATAATTCAGAAAACTTGATCATTGGAATGTATTTTTTGGTACAAGTTCCTCTAGTATAGCTTCATGTTGTAAAAATTCAATTGAAGTTCAATTCAAAATGGAAAGACAGAAACGTAAACGTAAACACAACAAAATATTGCAACATCAAGAGTGTTTCATTTAAAGATAAAGGGTGAAGGTAGAATAATAAGAAAAAAAAAATGAGAGAAAAGATATGGGAAAGGAAGGGGGAAAATGAAAGAAAAAAAGTATTATTGATCAAAGAAAACATCAAAAAACCCATAAAAGGAGGTAGAAAATGGAGTGTAAAATATGCAAAAGAGGGTGAAAGAGGGGAAGAAAAATGAAATGAAAAAAAAAATGCAAAAACTTAATGGGAACAGAAATAGACACAGTTTTAGTAGCCTGTCAGCTTGGTAGAAAGTTTACAACTCCCACTAGGTGGAAAAGGCATAGAAAAATGAAGTTTTTCATTGATTAAACCAGATTTCCCTTGGCCCTTTAACAAAAATCAATTACATACCTGTGTTCAACAATCCAATATTTGGCAAATTTTAACATGTAAAGTGTAATTAAAATTGCATAAGACTGTGATGTTTCTTCATTCAATTTATGTTATTTATCAGCAATAAAACTTAGCTTACAGAGAAAGATCTCATTTTGAAATGGTAATCACTTTATGAACCCTTTTTGATTATTGTGAAAAGCCAATAAGCCTATTTTCCCCTCAAATAATTTTAATCCATACCACCAGGAAAATTTCTACTCTTAATATTTCCTTGAAAAAAAAAAGTAAAAGGATGCTGCTGATTTGTATGAAAGAGCATGCCAATGGATTGGGAGCCTTCAAGGATCACAGATCATTCTGTTCCAAATAAATTTTGAAAACAATTTGTTATTAATTACATTGTACTATTGCATCTTTTAGCTGTTTCATCCAAATCTGCATCACAATCAGCCCGTACACAGGCTGAAATTTGCTGGAATTCTACTGGAAAATTTGACAAAAATGTACCCCAATGAGTCCAAAATGTGAGTGAAGTCAAGCCTCTGTTCAGGGGGTGTTGAAGTTCAGCTAGACTTCCTGTTAAATTCCCATCCATTTGGTAGAGAGATGAATATATTTTTGTTTTTCCAAAATTCACAATTCCATATTCTTTTGCCTCTTGTTGAGGAACATTTTTGACAATTTCACCCTTTTGTACACGCGTACAATAGGGGGACAAATTGAGATTGGGACTTGCGCCTCCTGCACAGTACAGGCTGGTCACAAGCTGTGAAAGTTCCAGCTTATTGACCACATGTCATGTCTTTTGGTTGGCCTTGCTCATAGCAATGGCCACTCGCACCCAAGTACTTGCAATGGGTGCGGGTACCTCCTCAAAAAAAAAAACCCCTTGGGATCACACCCCTGTACCCGCACCCACAGTGTTAGAAGGACCAGGCACCACTTGTGTACTCACCTAAAAACCCACCTGAAGACCCTCTGACAGACGCCATCTCCCAGGGTCCTCAGGGGGTAAATAGCGGGGGTTTGGGAAATATTCAAATTTTTGAATATCTCAGATATCCCTGCAAAAAAACTTTGACCCATCCCCGCCCAAAAAAAGCATATGTGTTGATGTACATACATAAATAAATATGTACATACAGTTGCCAAGACCAACCAGACTGTCAAAGCTGACAGCTCCAGCCGCTGGAAGCATGGGCCTTGCTTGCTGAGACCGACGGCTCCAGCAGCTGGGAGCATTGGTCTCACTTGCTGAGACCGACGGCTTCAGCCGCTGGAACCATTGGTCTCAATTTGCGAGGCCAACAGCTCCAGCATCTGGAACCATTGGTCTCAGTTTCCAAGGCCGATGGCTGCAGGAGTTGAAACCATTGGTCTCACTTGCTGAGACCGACAGCTCCAGCTGTTGGGAGAATTGGTCTCAGTTTCTGAGACCAATGGCTCCAGTAGCTGGAACCATCGGTCTCAGTTGCTGAGACCAACAGCTTCAGCTGTTGGGAGCATCGGCCTCATGTGCTGAGACCAACAGCTCCAGCTGAGGCCAAAGACTGCAGGCAGCTGCAGGAACCAAGACCAACAGCTCCAGCTGCTGGACCATTGGTCTTGGCTCCTGCCACCAATGGTCCCAGCTACTGGGGCCAATGGTCCCACCTGCTCAGACCAAAGTTCTCATCTGCTAAGACCAACATTTCCACCTAGGGAGGAGGTTTTACAGGACTGTAAAACAGATAAAAGATGTTGGAGTAGGAAAAAATGATTTGCTTATAACTTGTGATTGAATGCATATTACATGATCAAAATTAGAACTTATTTCTTGGGACAATATTAATAATTGATCTAGATTTTTATCTTTATGGAACATATGATTCAAGAGATATGGCCACGAGGGGTTTTGAGCACAAGATGAAGTAGGAAAGATAGATTCTCTTACAAAATTTTATTTGATGCATATTATCCAATGGAAATTGGAGATTGTTTTTTGGTAAACCAGTTATATGAGAATTGCCATTCATAGCTATATTTCACAGAGCAATTGGGAGATATGGCCGTGATTGGTTTACTTTTGGGCAAAAGACTGTTTGAGTAGGAGAAATTGATTTTTACACAGCTTTTTGGTCAATTCATGTAATTAAATGATGAAGATTTGAGAGTATTTGTTTCAATACTAATCATGATTGATTGGAAATTCTTAGCAAGTCTGTAAAAGTGACCTGGAAGGTATGGTTGTGAGTAAATCTGGGCAATAAAAGTGGATGAGAAAGACTGAATTTGGGCATAAACTTTTTACCAAAAGGAAGATGATTGAATTATTTTGTATGATTCATTATTGATTGAAAAAATCATGAAAAGATAATGCATGATTTGGAATTGCTCATGTAGCATCCCTCACATGAATATGGCATATGTTTGCATTTGCCAGTGGTTGCACTATTGAACATGATTAGATACCACTGTTAAGTAAAGAGTTTCATGTGAATAATCCAAAATAATGGATTATTTTCTCAACTATGTTATAAAGAAAATGCTTTGGAATTACTCACATAGCACCCTCCGCTTGAAAGTGTTATGTGATGATGTTCAATATGTAGTAATTACAAAAGTGGTCATGGCCACAGTACTGAACATGTCCACATACCACTTTCAAGTGAAGGCTGAAATGATTAGTTCCGAAGAATTTCTTGACCAATAATTTTAGTAATGAATTTTCCATTATTTGGAATGACTTATTCAGCACAGTCCACTTGAAAGTGCTATGTGGTCATGTTCCATGGTACTCAACATGGCCACATACCACATTCAAGTGAATGATGATATTTAAGTGATTCCAAGCCATGTATTTCTATTTATAAATTTGTTGAAGAATAATCCATGATTTGAAACCACTCACATGGCACCCTTGCATACCCATGCACCCTTCCCTTGAAAGTAATATATGGTTGTGTTGCACTGGAAAGTAATGTGTGTTTGTGTTGGTGGTTCAACCCCCATTAAACACAAACATGTGTCACTTTCATGCTGAAGATGCTATGTGAGCGATTCAAAAGAATGGGTTATTCATTTCAAACATTGTTGAAAGATAATCCATGTTTTGGAATAACTTGCATAGAATGCTTCACTTGAATGTATGTGGTCATGTTCAATAGTGCAACCACTATTAAATATGAACATACACCACATTTATGGCTATGTGAGTGAATCCAAATCCAAAGAATGAACTTTTTATTTAAATCATTATTGAAAATACATCAATGGTGTGGAATTACTATTAACAAAGCATTCACTTGAAAGTGGCATGTGGTTATGTTCAACACTGAAACAACTGTTCAACCACTGTTGAACTTGACCCCAAGCCATTTTCATATGATGGGTACTACAAGAGAAAATCCAAAGCATGTATTATCTTTTCATGATGTTTTCAATCAATAACAAATGATACAAAATAATTCAATCATCTTCCTTTTGGTAAAAAGTTTATGCCCAAATTCAGTCTTTCTCATCCACTTTTATTGCCCAGATTTACTCACAGCCATACCTTCCAGGTCACTTTTACAGACTTGCTAAGAATTTCCAATCAATCATGATTAGTATTGAAACAAATACTCTCAAATCTTCATCATTTAATTACATGAATTGACCAAAAAGCTGTGTAAAAATCAATTTCTCCTACTCAAACAGTCTTTTGCCCAAAAGTAAACCAATCACGGCCATATCTCCCAATTGCTCTGTGAAATATAGCTATGAATGGCAATTCTCATATAACTGGTTTACCAAAAAACAATCTCCAATTTCCATTGGATAATATGCATCAAATAAAATTTTGTAAGAGAATCTATCTTTCCTACTTCATCTTGTGCTCAAACCCCCTCGTGGCCATATCTCTTGAATCATATGTGCCATAAAGATAAAAATCTAAATCAATTATTAATTTTGTCCCAAGAAATAAGTTCTAATTTTGATCATGTAATATGCATTCAATCACAAGTTATAAGCAAATCATTTTTTCCTACTCCAACATCTTTTAGTCTGTTTTACAGTCCTGTAAAACCTCCTCCCTAGGTGGAAATGTTGGTCTTAGCAGATGAGAACTTCGGTCTGAGCAGGTGGGACCATTGGCCCCAGTAGCTGGGACCATTGGCGGCAGGAGCCAAGACCAATGGTCCAGCAGCTGGAGCTGTTGGTCTTGGTTCCAGCAGCTGGAGCTGTTGGTCTCGGTTCCAGCAGCTGCCTGCAATCTTTGGCCTCAGCTGGAGCTGTCGGTCTCAGCACATGAGGCCGATGCTCCCAACAGCTGAAGCTGTTGGTCTCAGCAACTGAGACCGATGGTTCCAGCTGCTGGACCCGTTGGTCTCAAACACTGAGACCGATCCCAACAGCTGGAGCTGTCGGTCTCAGAAACTGAGACCGATGCTCCCAACAGCTGGAGCTGTTGGTCTCAGCAAGTGAGACCGATGGTTCCAACTCCTGGAGCCATCGGTCTCGGAAACTGAGACCGATGGTTCCAGCTGCTGAAGCCGTCGGTCTCAGCAAGTGAGACCGATGCTCCCAGCTGCTGGAGCCGTCGGTCTCAGCATGCAAGGCCAATGCTTCCAGCGGCTGGAGCTGTCGGCTTTGACGGTCTGGTTGGTCTTGGCAACTGTATGCACATATTTATATATGTACATAAACATATATTTTTTTGGGGGGCGGGGATGGGTCGAAGTATTTTGGCAGGGATATCTGAGATATTCAAAAATTCGAATATTTCCCAAACCCCCGCTATTTACCCCCTGAGGACCCTGGGAGATGGCGTCTGTCAGAGGGTCTTCAGGTGGGTTTTTAGGTGAGTACACAGGTGCCAGGCACCTGGGTACCTGCAGCAGGCACCCGCAGGTGCCAAATTACATATGCAGGTCATTGCCTGCTTGGTGAGCAGGCAATGAACTGCTGATCGGTGAGCAGGCCGCAACATGCTGACCAAGCTAGTCACGGCTTACCCAAGTAGGGCGTGACCGCTCGGTGAGCTGACCGCAATCAGCTCACCGATTAGGGCGGTGAGCGGGCCGCAACCTGCTCACCGGGCTGATCACGCCCCACCCGGTGAGCAGGTTGCGGCCTGCTCACTGAGCCGGTCACGCCCTACTCTGGTAGGGTGTGACCTGCTTGGTGAGCAGGTCGCGGCCTGCTCACCAAGCAGCTGCGGCCTGCTCACTGAGTAGTCGCGGCCTGCTCACCGAGCAGGTCACGCTCTACTCGGTAAGCATGTCGCGGCTTGCTCACCGAGCAGGCCACGGCCTATTCGGCGAGCAGGTGTCGGCTTTGCTCACCGAGCAGGTCACGCCTCACTTGGTGAGCAGCTCGCGATCTGCTCACCAAGCAGGCCACGGTTTGCTCGGTGAGCAGGCCGCGAACTACTCACCCGAGTAGGGCGTCCACGGCCTACTCGGTGAGCGGGCCGCGATCTGATCACCAAGCAGGTCATGGCCTACTTGGTCAGCAGGCCGTGACCTGCTCGGGCGGCCTGCTAACCAAGTGGGCTGTTGCCCGCTTGGTGAGCAGGCCGCGGCCTCACAGTAGGCCGTGACCTGCTCAGTGAGCAGGCCGCGACCTCACCAAGTAGGTCGTGACCTGCTCGGTGAGCAGGCCACAACCTGCTCGGTGAGCAGGCCACAACCTGCTCGGTGAGCAGGCCACAACCTGCTCGGTGAGCAGGCCACAACCTGCTCAGTGAGCAGGAAATGACTTGCTTACCAAGCAGGTCATGGCCTGCTCACCAAGACGGTCATTGCCTGCTCAGTGAGCAAGCTGTGCCCAGCTGGGCAAGCAGGCCTGTTTCTAGGGTGGGTATTTGGTGGGTACCTGGAGCAGATACCTGTCTACTTTATCGCCTAGCATCTGGACAACCGCACCTGTACCTGGCACTCGCAGACTGGTACCTGTAAGCAAGCTGAGGGGTACCCGCCAAAGGGTACAGGATAACCGCAAACAGGTTGTCCCACCTCAATGACCAATATGTACTAGACATTGAGAGGGGTAGAAATCTGTCTCCAGGGCCAGTATATAGCAATCATCCCACTGGGCTTTCACAGCAAAATGACTGGTAAATATCAGTCATCAAGCCATCCATTGCCTGTCTCAAAGAACAAAATGTGGTGTTTATTGAGGTGTGATTTTCTGCTTCATAACCACACACCAGTCATGGAGTCTTTCAAGGGCCTTTCCAATGACCAGCATTTATGGCCAATTGTGATGGACCTTTCACGGCTTGGCCTGAATTGAATATCAGGCTTTGACAGATAGGACTCATTGACCAACCTATACCAGCCATTAACAGAGGGACTTCAGAGCTCTACCAACAGTAATGCATGGGAGTTGAGCTGCAAAACTCCCATCCCAATGAAAGACAAAAAAATGGTCATTGAGACAGGCTGGAATTCATGGACCAATCACCAATATTGATTATGGGCTATTTCCCCAGGGTTGATAATAATTTAACCCTTCAGATCAATTGATATATGGATTTCATAGCTAAAAGAATTCTTTACACTTTGTAAAATGCATGCACTGAGAAATTGAAGTTCATAACCATGATTGAGTTCAGCTAGCATTCAAAATAAATTCAACAGAAGTTGGTAATAATTTCACAATGAGTAACATATGACTTCTACTTGAGTTCACCTCCAGTTCTCCTCTGTGAAAGTGATAGTTCACCAACAATTGGGGCTGACTTCTGACACAGTTCAGACCAAAACCAAGGTCAACTTAAGCTATGGCACTCCCTGGAGAGTGCCCCCTCCTCTTCCCTGGTGGGTCATGTTTTAGAAATTACTGTCCCCATTTACATGGATGTTAGATGCCACTCCAAATTCTAAATTTGGGACATCTACCAAAACAAGAATTTATGAATATGAAATTCATCATGGGGATGTTTAATCAATTAACAAAAGAGGTGTGAGATTTTTGTCAAAAGCCAAGATTTCCAAAATAAGGCTTGGATTTCTGTAAGCTCCAAAGATATGTCCTCCCGTGATATGGGTAGATATCTATGATATTTTGATCTCTTCAGCCTCTCATCTGATCACTCCTTGATCTACGTACCATAGAGCTAGGCTTGGACCACGGATGTGTTTCAATGTTTCTCACAGTATTTTTCAATTTGCCTGATTTTATGGTAGATGGCACTTTTCCAAGTCCTGCTTGACACTCTTCCAACTGATCATGAATTACAACTGATCATGAAGTGTGTGCCCAGGGGTCTGGATTCTGATCCAGAAGTGTTTGAATATGTTTGAATCTTTCCCGTGATTGTTTCAAGAAATCACTTTTGGATTTTTTTTCTCTTACAAGTAGTTAGTTACCTGAAGAATGACTGAGAGGACAATGGTCATGGTGCTACTTGCGCAACTAAGTACTCAAATTACCATGGCCATCAGATTACAAGTTCTGTATCACTGCTATGTACAGTGCCCTCCCAGATGTTTATGGCCCACTTCATTTGATTCCCAAAGCTCAATGCACAAGGTTGAAGTCATGGAGGGTTGGCAAAATTATAGAGAATAGTTTCCGAATAATGAATATAAAAAAATCAAATCTGTATTTATCACCTTCAAATTTATAGTATTTGTTCCAGTAATCTCCCATTTTGATGAAGTTTCAATAGTTTTCCAAAAAAATCAGAATGAATAGAAGCACATGTGAGAAAAATGATAATGAATGAAATATGAAGAAAAATGACTTTCAGGCCTTTTTTATATGAGCTTTGATTGGGTATTAACCAGTCCCATTTTGCACTGGAAGCAACAAAAATATCCATTTCTGATGGTTTTGGCCACACGCTCAAGATTGGAAAGTTTTTGGTGTTCATTTTTTTCATTTTTTTTCATTTCTTTCACATGCCATACTACCCATTGTGATTCTTATTAATTTTTTGGAAGATTATGAAAGATTTTAAAACACTGTCAATTGATGTGAAAAAACATGTAAATTTTTTGTTGATGCAAATAATTTTTATTTTGTGATAATTATTCTTTTGAAACCATGCTCTATGATTTTGCCAACCCACCATGACTTCAAACTTATGTTTTGAGTATTGGGGATCAAATGAAGTTGGCCATCAACATCTGGTAGGGCATATTTATGTGGAGACTTGTCAATTGGAAGAAATCTGTCTCCCCATGTTTCCCAAACCATATTACAAAGAGGCCAATGCATCCTTGGGCGGATCTTCATTTATTGAAAAAAGGGATGGTGATGTCTGCATAGAAGTGTCTGCTTAACAGAAATCTTGACATGTATCTCTTGATCCATTGAACATTGCAATCATTTTAGGATTGTTGTTGGACTTCCCTTCTACATATGTAAGACGCGGCGGTCTCGCGGGTCAGACGCACGTCGAGACTAGCAGCTGAAGTTGCATATGCATAACCGTGTTGTGGTTTCCTCCCACCGCTTCCCCCAAGTGACTGACGAAGAAAGTGGAGATGAACAACGCAAACAACTTGCTCAACAGACAGATCATGGGCGCATACCGCAAGCACCACATCTCTCTCAACGCGCCCCTCCCTCCGAGCAGCGAACCCGTAGAAGCAGCCAAGTACGAGTCCAGCCACGCATCCATCCCTGAGCCTACGCCAAAGCGCAAACTGCCCGAAAACCCCACTCGGACACCCACAACCAACTCACCCACTACCACCAAACGACCCAAGTCAACGGCTACCAATTCAAAGCAAAGCGGCAATCCTCCTTCATCCTCACTCATCAAGGACACCACACCCACAGTTACCCTCTCTGATCTTGGAGGAATCGACCAGACGGTAGAAAGATTACTAGAACTCATCGGGCTGCCGATCCTTCACCCGGAGATATTCGAATTCACGGGCTTAAAACCCATCAGAGGACTCCTGCTATGTGGACCCCCGGGTTGCGGTAAGACGATGCTGGCAAATGCCATTGCCAATCAATTAGGCGTCCGGTTGATCAATGTCTCAAGCACGAGTATTGTCAGCGGAATGAGCGGTGAAAGCGAGAAAGCAATCAGGGACATATTCGAACAAGCTACTGTCAGTCTCCGAATCTAAACCAGCTCTGTACTGTGAGCTTAAATTACCATTCTCAAAACCATCTTTCTCAGACCCGCACCACTGCTTTCTGACATCCACACTCTCTTCATTCTCAGAAACAAGCCCCGTGTTTGTTGTTCATCGATGAGATCGATGCTATAACCCCGAAACGTGAAACAGCCCAGCGAGAAATGGAGCGAAGAATTGTGGCCCAATTGCTGACTTGCCTGGATGGTAACTTTGAATTCATCCCCTCATCATCATTATCACTCGAAAGCCAAATAATACCTGGCCTAATCATCTTTCTTTTTGTCGTCCCTAGACCTTTCGCTAGACAAGACAGACGGCAAACCTGTGATTGTGATCGGCGCAACCAACAGACCTGATAGTTTGGACCCAGCCCTGAGGAGAGGTGGGAGATTTGATCATGAAATTTTGATGGGTGTGCCCGACGAAGCGGCACGGGAACAGTGCGTTTCTTTCTTACCTTCATCCTCCTTGTTCTGGTCATATTAATCCTCCAATATTTTCTTTTTTAAATCAATAAATCACCACTTCAGGATTCTTCGGGTGCTGTGTTCAAGATTGAAATTAGTGGACTCCTTTGACTACAAGCAGCTGGCACGCTCCACTCCTGGATATGTGGGGGCTGATTTGACCGCCTTGACAGCTTCAGCCGGAGTCATCGCCATCAAACGAATTTTTGAACCCGACACCAAGCTGGAAAAGCCACAGGATGATAAAATGGTCATTGATCACACCGATTCCCAAACTCAAGATGCGCTACCTGTCGTCGAAACGGATGCATCAAACCAAGGAATTGCCACATCGGAAGATCCCCCACCCGATATATTTGAAAATCTCCCAAGTCATCTACTCTCTCTACCTATCATCAATTTTCTTCGCTCCAATCCCCGGAAGTTAACCACACAGCAGTTAGATCGGATCAGAATCAACCAACTCGATTTCGAACGGGCGCTCAACGAGCTCCAGCCCTCGTGCAAGAGGGAAGGATTCTCGACAATTCCTGACACGACATGGTCCCAGATTGGAGCTATGCAGTCAGTACGAGATGAGCTCAATATCTCGATCATCCAGCCCATCAGATATCCCGAGATGTTTGAGAAAATCGGCATCTCTTCCAGCTTTGGCGTCCTACTGTGGGGCCCCCCTGGGTGCGGTAAAACGTTGGTTGCTAAAGCTGTTGCGAATGAGAGTCAGGCAAACTTCATTTCTGTCAAAGGTCCTGAATTGCTCAACAAGGTAAAAACAAAAACTTACTCCTGTTTTAACCTTCAATCCTTGGACTTTCCAGGTGATCATTTCTTTTGAGCTCTACTGACAATACATTTTTTTTTGTGTAATCAGTACGTTGGTGAGAGTGAGAAAGCAGTGAGACAAGTATTTATCAGGGCTAGGGCCTCCGCCCCTTGTATCATATTTTTTGATGAGCTAGATGCACTTGTCCCTCGGCGAGATGATAGTCTGGTAAGTTTCTTTAGACACCTCTCTTGCCAAAGATATTGTACTCCATTGAACGAAGAAAGTGCTGACCATCCACGCCGTTACAAAACGTCTAGTCCGAAAGTTCATCCAGGGTCGTCAATACACTTCTGACCGAATTGGACGGATTGGAGCCGCGGAAACAGATATATGTGATTGGGGCGACGAACCGGCCGGACGTGATGGACCCAGCGATGGTCCGGCCAGGGCGGCTGGACAAGATGATCTTCATCGACCTGCCCGACCGTGAGGACCGATGGGAGATTTTCAAGACGCTGTCGCGTAAACTAGCGTTCGATGGGGAAGCGAGTCAGTCGATCCAGAAGCTTATCCAGGACGACCCGCGGTGTGCAGGGTATAGCGGCGCGGACATCGGGGGGTTGATCCGCGAAGCCGCGCTGATCCAGCTGCGGAAGCAGATCCGGAACCGGACGCTCCTGGAGCAGTCGGCAGGATCGGGTACTGCCCCTGCTGGTGCCCCCGACGGGCTCCAGACGGACGAAGAGTGTCTCGGAATCAGTGACTTTGAGGAGGCCTTGGCCAAGGTCCGGCCCAGCGTTTCCGCCGCGCAACACAAGCGCTACCGCGCCCTTCACTCCAAGTTCAACGGGGTCTCCGCCGGCGCTCTCAAAGTCCATGATCAGGACGACGACCCTTCTTGTAAACCTCTGCCCTCTCGTCCCCCACCTTGTCCTCCTCCCTCCTCATGAATATATATCCACTTTCTCTGGGTTCCTCCGCCCCTTATCTCCATCGGTAAAACATCTTATTTTGTCGTTTCATCTTTCTGCCCCTGTCGTGTCATCTAATCAAACCTTTTTTCATTCTATCCAACCTTGAACTTTGTCGTATCTTGCTCCCACTGGTTTTGCTCGCTTTCTTTTCGTAATGGCTAAGTCAACTTCCCTACTAGAATTGCATTTTCATCTTTTGGAGGAAGAAATGAAATAAAAGTGTGTTTGAAACTACTGAGATGGTCAAAGAGAAAGGAAGCACTCATATCCGTGTTATTTGTTGTTCACATACTTTGATATGATTCAATGATTGATTGCCTAGTTAAAAATCAAGCTGTTGTTATGTTCGGAACACCGGAGCTTACGCATGTTGTTATGAAATGTTTGCAAGTGATATTCATGTGAATGGTCCTCTAGAGGTGGGACGTGTCACTCACAGGAAAAAATGGGATCCGATATGTTGAATTTGAACATGTTGATTTCGAGGTTCTATTGATCAGCTTCTGGTATCCTCCCAGGCTCCCTTCCCTGGTACATACATACCTGGAACAAGTGATTATAGATATTTATGTAAGGGTAAGGTTTGAATTAATTGCATCTGAAACTCAGCATGACCAACTACATAGTTCCCTTGATGGACTTTGATTTTGTTTAAATTGGCGAGGATGACTTTGCTGACTAAATGGGCATACTGCAATGAATTTTTTGGAATGATTGCCTCTGAAAAAAAAAAAAATGCTATGTCATGCATGGTATTTGTCATTTTTGAAAAGTGACTTATTCAGGTTGCAAAACCGTCCAGATGCATTGATCGGAAAGTTGGGTTGGGTTGTGTGCGGAGGACGAGAAAAAACCAGCGGCGCTGTACCCCCGGGGAGGTTCCCGCACTTCCGAGTACGGGAATCGAACCCGTCTCCTCCGCGCTCTGGAATGAAAGGCGGATATACTAGCCGATATACTAACTCGGACTTGGATGATTAGAGAAGCTCTTAGCTGTTACTAAATCTTTGCTGATGGAAGAGGTATTCGCAGCAATTTCAATATTTCGCCGCAGTGAATTGCGTGTTAATTAATTAAACTGTGTCATGTGAAGCCTGTGATAGGATCTGTAATATGTCACGAGTCTTCCCGGCTGTCACAGACTGTCCTATGCCACCACTATGTATTTATTTATATACATAAATATTTAGTTCGGAGTTTCACTTCATTCGCACTGCTTATATTTTACATATTTAAATTAGTCCCACTTTCAAGTTTCATCTTCTTCCGCTTCTCAGTCAACGCACATCCCCGAAAAACACAGAAAGTGGACGAACGGAACGGACGGAGAACTGAATCGGAAGACGCGCGAGAAAAAAAAAAAAAAAAACTCACCGCGCACGCTGAACATGGAGTCGCATCCCTCAGCCTCAACTCCGTCCTCCTCCTCCTCCTCCAAGTCACTGGATCAGCTCAACACCAAACATTCCAGCATCCAGTCCTTCCAACTATCCCCCCTCTTGCTCGTCTCCACACTCGATGGTCAGCTGCATGCACTCGATAGGCAAACTGGAACCTGGAACTGGACACTCAACGACCCAAACCATCACGCACATAATTTATTTGATCACACCGGCCTCATCCATTCACCCTGCCTCTCATCCGATCAATCTCTCTCAGATCAAGATCACGAGCTCTATACAATCGAGCCTCACAACGATGGCGATTTATACGTCTTTATCAAATCTTCAACTGGGCCCTCCCGACTTGAGAAACTTCCCCTCTCCGTCTCACAACTCGTCAACCTTTCTCCCTTCACCTTTCCCGGGGATTCATCTAAAATGTTCATTGGAAAAAAGGAATCCCATCTCATCGCTATTGATCTCACCACTGGCATCGTCCTCAACTCCCTAAACTCTAATCCTGAGCAAGTTTCTTTCAAAGGAAAAGAAAAATCGACATCTCAAGATCAATCCGACCCTCGCCATTTGTTTTCTTCTTCTGCAACTAGTAGTTCCGATACCCATCGTACCTGTCCCATCAAACCGGAAAACTCAAATCCTACATTCCAACACCATCATACAAATCATGAATCCATTGATCAGCGTCCCCGTGATATCCTCTACATAGGTCGCACAGGTAAGTCATCCGTCCTCTTTGATATCACCACATGCGTGACAAATTCGACTGATCATTCTTAACTTGACCCCTCAGATTACCAAGTATCGATCTATTCAAAACCTAATACACTAATCCAATCATTACGTTATTCCACCTATACCCCGTCTAATCTTCCTCATAGCTTACAGACAATGTGGACAAGAACACCGGATGAGTTGTATTTGGAACCCACCCACGATGGTAACCTCGTTTGTTTCCAGGCTGCTTCGCAAGATCACACTACTCCACAAGCACGTTCCGAGCATACCAAGATTAAATGGCAGAACTCATTCGATCATCCAGTCACCAGTATTTTCGATGTCGTCTTTCCTAGCGCTCCTCACAAACCGGATTCATCTACGGATCAAACCTCTCGGGCTCATGGGTTGATTAACAATGATTCTGCCGATAGTGCCTCAGAGGCTACCAGCCTCCAACAGCCAATCATTTTCGTCCAGCCTAAATTCTTACCCTACAAGGATGATCAATCTCATGGCAAATTTCCATCCAGTGACGATCAGTTTAATCTCTTCAAGCATCTGCATTCTCAAAATTCATTCTCTACACCATTTCAACCTAATCATCGAACCAGTCAGCAAAGTGCTTTCGTTGGCAAATATCAAGAATCCTTCTATGTCATGTCTCAGCAAAGTTATCCTCTTGTAGTCTTCGCACCATCCGCATACCAAACTCTTGGGCATGAGCCATCCATTGGAACTCATCATCTCCTCAACTCACAAGCTATGAGCGGTTTCCTTGATTTCTCTTACACTAATCGCTTGCTAGACCCTGGTACTACTCGCAATCATCAGTCTTCCGGCCATTCACCCTTAGCACTCGACCCGCCCCCCAAGCCTCTGACTCTTCCTCCATCCAAAAAAGAAGTAGATTCTTCCAAACTCAACCAAAATGCCGGCCTTGGTGGTCTGCCCGTCTTTTCAACTCATACCAACGTCGTCACAGACTCGGAACCACTACCTAACGAATCACCCAAGCAACTCCATCAACGCGCAGCACAAATTTCTTCTTTATTAGTCAGAACGTTCAAGCAACAACTGATGCCAGGTGATGGGAGAAGCTTGTTGAACAACGGCAGGTCCGATGATCGATTTCCGGATCTGAACCCACTGTTGACCATTTTCTTGGTATTGGTGATCATGAGCTGGTGGGCGTCGAGGAAAGTCGGTTCGCCGTCAACTGCTCGATGGGATCACTTACATCGATTGGTCAATCAAGTCGTAGGGAGTAACGACTCATTGAAAGTTGAGCAAACTCTCAACACAAAATCACTAGCCGCGGCAGATTCACGGGATGGGGCTGCCACGACTGATATACCCACCACAATACCCATCAAAGAACCGGATGGTCCTGCCAGCGTCGATGGCTCGGATCAAGCTGGAGCCAATGGTGCAAACGATGATGACTCTCTTCTCCCCGCCTCAAAGCAAAAACCTAAACGTAGAAGAGGAAAGCGACCAGGTCAAAAGGCTGCGGCAGCCGCGGCCAAGGCAGAAGCTGAGGCGGCCAAGGCTCTCGTGTCATCATCCGATTCACCCCCCTCAAAGCCTGGTTCAACGGAACTCGCCACATCGACACCAAGAGCATCGCAAGTCACAGAGCCTAGAACCCCTCAAAAGCCGAAATCAAATACAAAGAAGGGTAAACCAAGTTCTACTACCAATGGGGTTGGTGTCATTCAGACGTTTGATGAAGTCACCCCAGCAGCTGCACCATCCAATCCCGTCAACGTAAACGAAAGTATTCCCAACCCCGCTGCTTTCTTGTTTCAAGTGAATGGTGAAGATCTACACCACAACCAGCCCAATAATTCAACAGCGGCATTTTCTATGAACGATTATGGTGGACTTGAGCCACAGAAAGTTGGCTCGCTCATTCTTACAAATGAAACGATTGGTTTGTTTGATTTCAGGTCTTACTTCGTGTAGCCACCAATACGCATCCCGTTTTTGATTTTTTTTTTTCTGATACATGTTGTTTTTGTACACAGGGTATGGATCGCATGGTACTGTAGTTCTCAAAGGCACGTTTCAGGGTAGACAGGTTGCGGTCAAAAGGCTACTGAAAGATTTTGTGACGCTAGCAAGTCATGAAGTAAGCTTACTGCAAGAGTCTGATGATCACCCGAACGTGGTGCGCTACTTTGTCAAGGAATCTATGGACAATTTTCTCTACATTGCATTGGAACTCTGTAACGCCTCGCTGTTTGACTTGATTGAAAAACGGCAATTCAAGGAGTATGAAGAGCTGGACCGGATCTTCAACGCCAAAAAGGCCTTGAAGCAGATCACTTCGGGCTTGAGGTACCTCCACAAACTCAAAATCGTTCACAGGGATATTAAGCCCCAGAATATCTTGATCAGTCTCACGAGGTCCTTACCGGCTAGCAGCAAGACAACGGCCAAGAAGGCGGGGGGAAGTTCGGCTGGGAAAAGCTTTAGGATGCTCATCTCGGACTTTGGATTATGCAAGAAGTTAGAGCTGGATGAAAGTAGTTTTGCACAGACTGCCAATCATGCAGCTGGGTCGTTTGGATACCGGGCGCCAGAGATCTTGAAGGGGCAAGTGAACTTGAGCGAGCAGAGTACCTCGACTGCCAGCTCGAGTATGACGAACTCCACCGTCCAGAACCCCACCGTCGGCACGCAAGCAGAATCCAACGGATCCTCCTCGCTCTCGAATCCTGAATCGACGCACCATCGACTAACTCGCTCGATCGATATCTTCTCACTAGGATGTATCTATTACTACGTCTTGACCAAAGGCGACCATCCGTTCGGCTCGCGTTATGAACGCGAAATGAATATTTTGAAGGACGAGGTTTGTCTTGAACAATTGGACGGGCTGGATGAGGAAGCCTTTGAGGCGCAGCAGTTGATCAGGTCGATGATCAGATCTAATCCCAAAGAGCGGTAAGTTTGAAAAAAGGAAATCCTCACCAATCTAGCTGGTTATGTTTTACAATGAATAGCTGACGTGCAAATGCTGTATATGTACATGTAACGTGGATTTAACAGGCCGACGGCAGAAGAAGTGCTGCAGAATCCGTACTTTTGGGAGCCGACGAAGCGGCTGAACTTTCTGTGTGATTGCAGCGATCGGTTTGAGATTATGGAGCGGGACCCGCCGGACGAAAGCTTGCTCCGGCTGGAAGACCAGGAGCAATTCTTCCGCTTCGTCCGGCACCATACGCAGCATCCTAAGCCGCGCGCTCCTCTCCTCCTCCCTCATCATCCCCTTCCCCATCCCCATCCCAATTCTCAGATGCGCCTCGATTGGTACAAGGCTATCGATCGCGCACTCCTCGATAATCTCGGCAAGTATCGCAAGTACGACGGCGGCTCCATCCGCGATCTGTTGAGGGTGATGCGGAACAAAGTCAGTGCAAAAGAAACTCGTGCATGCCTAGTTAATTTTCAGAAATTGTGGATGACTGAGTGTTTCGTGTCTTTTTTTGTTTGTTTGTTTGTTTGTTTGTATATTTGTTAGAAACATCATTTCCAGGATCTACCAGACGGGGTGAAGAAAGCACTAGGCGATATACCCGAAGGATTCCTGAACTATTTCAGCCGCAAGTTCCCCTCGTTATTGGTGCACGTATATTCGGTGGTGCTGGACAGCAACCTGAAGAGCGAACACCTTTTTGCTGCGTATTTTGAAATCGATGAGCTGTAGCCTTCTTATCTATCCCCTCTCTCGTCATTCCCCCCTTCTTCTCCTTCTTCTTTTCATCGTCATCTTACATGGTCATCCAAAAAAATGTATAAAGCTTGCATCCAGTATTGTGGGTGTGTGTGTCTCGTATATCTCGGATGTATATTCTTGTGCAGTGGTCTAGGACTCAAGGGTTTCTCAAATATCTTGGCCATCCGACTTGTCCTCCTCGGCTCCTTCCCCCTTGGCTCCTTCCCCCCTCTGGTTCCGAATTCTCTTTTCTTTCTTTTTGTTATCCAAAAGAGCAACATCACCTCATTCTTAGCATTTCTTTGTTTGTTTTCTTTCTTGCTTGTCTCTCGCGCAATATCAATTCACACATGTACATACCCCAACGAATCACACTTGCATCTTTTTACTCAATGTTGAGATGTAACTCTCACACATTCATTTCCTCTAGAACTGTGCTCCTCTTGCTTCACACGTCGCTATGTCTTATTTTGTCCCCCCCCCCCCCCCCCCCCCCTTATTTTTTTCTATGTATTCTTGATGGATTTTTTCCCCTCTTTTTCTTCAATTTTAATCTATCCATCAACATGACTTATTATCAGTACATAAATATCTCTATTCTTTCCTACCATTGCTGCCCTTCTTGATTGTTGCATAGTTTGGCATCATGATCTACACTCTCAAGACGGTTTTTTGTTTTTCTTCCTTAATTATCCTTCCAACTTTTTTTTTTTTTGACCCTTTCATACATCAAGAAGATTTGGTTTATGACGTCCCATCTCTCGATGTTAATACCTTTTTTTCTGATCAACTCGTCTCTGGTGTGCTTGTGTGTACATTTTGCACTGCGTTTTTTTCCAGCATGCGCCATCTGGGTCTACAAAAAAACATAGAAAAAGAATAAAATAGAAATGTACATGTCTGTTTCTCACATTCACTTTGTAACTTCAACTGCACAAGAATGTCGATTGGCAACTATGTACTGGAAATAGAAATTTTGTTTGATTCAGAGAAATTAACTGCCAGTGCCGTACGAACTAGGGACCGCTAATTATTGACATGGGGTAGATGATGAAGGACCTAATACTATTCAGTGGCGGATGAGGTTGATCAGTTGCCGAGCAGAAATAGACGGTTGAGGGTATCATCCCACCGGGCTAAATTGAGTCCAGCCCAGATAAACTGTTATACATGCTCAAAACCAAGCTCGTCTTGCTACTCTAGCAGGAGAAGCAGCACAGAAAATTCATTTCAAAAGGTGTTCATTTCAAAATCCCAATGTTAATTCTTGATAGAAACGAAAGAAGAAGTGAAGGAAAATGTTCTTGTAGTATGCGCTTTGACTTGTGTGCTGAGACTTGTTTTCAAATGGCAATACTACGTATATCATCATCATCATCATCATCAACAGGCAGGTAGATAGTTGTTTAGTACGTTTCTCGAGAGAGCGTCTGTCGTCCCACAAGCCGATGAAATCATGGGCGTCTTTGTTGACCCTGTCAGTTGAATGTTTTGGAACTGCGAACAGGAGGTAAGAAAGGAAGGGAGAGAAAGAATCAGTCAATCTGCATGAGGGAGGTTTCAACAATAACACGCTCTCTTGTCAGAGGATCATGAGCTTACATGGAAGTTCGTGCAGGGAGAGTTGAGTGGGCAGTGGAGAGTGACCAAGGGCCTGTTCTTGTCGCCGGTACCTCGAAAGTTGATGAATTTCACATCCGCCCATTCTTGCGACGCTGCGCTCCGCTTGGTTCTTCGGAGAGTTTCTCCCCATGTGTGATCAAACTGAACAAGCACATGATCATATCTCGTCCTATAATTAGTTTCGCTAAAAAAGGAAGGAATATTATGCAGGGAGAATTACCTTGATTGGGTAGGCCACGTTTTCCTTCATGTCACACAAAGACATTTCTCGCTTGTTAGTGACTGCCAATGATCTTTCTTACAATGTTCCAACTAATTGAACTTACTAAAGTGAAGTCCATGTATGTGACGTTCCTTTTATAATCATCCGGGTTGAAAGGACGAGGATGACGATCAGCTTTTGCACCCACAGTGACACTCATGATTTTTGTGTTGGGCAACTCACCTAATGGATCCTTGAGCGGACGAGTAACTCTTCACAACAGCCTAATAATATTGACAATAGTTAATGAGTAAGCAATTGATTTCAGCGGAAAGTTAAACGTGACTGTGGGATAGTGAATGGATTGAGACTAACTCCATTGGATGCATTGATCAGAGTAACATTCCGATATAAGACGTTTTTGATAGAGTAGCCTCTTGCCGAAGATCCAAAGCTACCAATAGCGCAGCCTGAATTGAACAGATAGGTAAATTGTCTTGTGGCGTTGGTTCGGTTTAAGCTTGGCTTTCAAAAGTGTTTAGGGCTTACCATCGGTATTGATACATTTGATGTTTTCAACCAGTAACCCATCCATGGGGGACTTGGCCGTCACGCACCTATAAATGTCATCAATAGAAGAAATTTGGGTGGTAAGTTGAGTTGGTTGTGTATGTAAGAAGGGCGCTGAATTGAGATGAGCTTACTCATCGCCTGACTGGATCTCAACTACTCCAGCAAAAGAGGACAGGAAACAGGTCGCGGTGGATGATAATCAGTGCTCGCACCTATCTTTTGATTATGCAAATTCCCTTACCGTCATGGACATGACTGTGAAGGTTTTTGTGAAAGGGTCAGAAGCTCTGGGTAGATGATTTCAAAGAGATTGACATATGATGGATCTCCAAAAACTCACATGTTGTTTCCTGAGACGTCGATACCATCGGTCTCGCCGATGTCAGTGCTACTGATACGAAAGTTGTGGATCTCAAAGCTGAAAAATTTGGCATTTCTCAGTTCATTTTCAACTCAGCAAAAACTCTGGACTATATCGCCTCTTACCGTGTTCCTAGAGCAACCACCAGATCTGTGATCGATTAGCAAGAAGAAAGGAAACACGATCAGGCTAATCTTTCATTGCATTGCATCCTATTTCTTTTTGTTTGTTTATTGAGTGCAATATCACTCACGGAATAAGGGGGCGTCGAATAGATTGAACTAGAAATTGAGCGAGGGTAAGTGGATGCAGGGAATTAGTCGGATTGTTAATATTACTACCAGCACTATCAAGAAAATTGACCTACTCCTGAATAAACTACGTCTTGGCAATTCTCGAACCGTACTAGACGCGGTCTTTGTGGTAAATAATGACGCTAAGGGGCGAATGAGGAAAGAAAAATGGATAAGCATGTTGCAGCAGATATATAATGAATAATTCATGACCTCAAGCTGAAGAATATTCTCTCACATTGCCTCCAGGGCGATATAAATCTCCGTAACCATAAAAATTTCCTTGTCCATTCACGACGAGCTGATTTATAAAATTATGAAGTGGGTTATAAGTGATTTGAGTACTTCTCCCATAGAGTAAACAATTACGGGAATTTAAGTAGATCTACTTACATTCTCGCAGCGGGTGAAGCCGATCATATTACCGGTCAACTGGGAGTTCCAAAGATCGAATCCTTGTTCAGCGGTTTGACTTGAAAAAAAAAAAAAAAACTCCATCTCTTTTTCTTACTCACCCGAGGATTGAACGCTAAGTGGAGGTTACCATTGAATGTAATTGTGAGCCCTTTGCCTTTCCTGAATAGCACGTTGGTCCTCAAGAGAAAATCGCCTAAACCAAACAGCGCAAGAGTTGTCAGCTGAACGATTCTGCATCTTCCGGGAAGAAAAATGAGAAGAAGGATTGACGGAAATAACCTTTTGGGACTAGTATGATGCTATCTTCCGGGCGTCCAGTAGTAGCTCTTAAGCAATCCGCATAGGCTTTCATTAGAGGTGGTCCTATGTCTGTATGATTATCGGCCTACATAGATATAATTTTAATGGATTCAATCAATTGCATACACCTACCTATAGCCAATAGGATGAGTACAAGTAGGAACAAATAAAAATTGGACCTACTTTTGCACCGTAATCTAAAACGTTGCAAGTCTTCTTGCATGCTGCGAAAGCGACGCTTGAAAAGCAGAACCATACTAACAATAACAAGAACTTGGGCGTATTCTCGATGGCGAACTTTGACATGGTTTACAGCAAGGTTATGATCGTCTCTTGTCGAAAAAAGTCGAATGAGAATCGAGTTGGTAAAAGTAAACAAAAAAAAAAAAATCCACGAGTAGTTCTAGCTCTAATGGAGGGAGGGATGAAGTGAAAATGAGAGACCTCCTGCAACTTTTCTTGCAGTCTATGTGAAAGATGTAATCAAATCCAGTTGAAGGTGTAAGCGCTTCCTTTATTTTTATCTTTCGACTGAGAGATGAGAAGGGTCCTTTAAAGAGCGGCTTGTATGTAGTTGTCGGAGTCAATAGTGACAATACCCGTGTATCCGTTACATGGTAATGTACACCATGTATACTGTAAGGATTCAATTCTATTCAATCCTGTAGCAACTTACGCCATCGGATTGGGATTGGGACCCATTCAAACAGATGTATGTATGTGTGCCTGTAGCAAAAGTGTGGATAAAGGGGGGCGGGACGACAGGTCACTAGATCTGCTATGTAGGATTCCCGTAGCTGCAAGCAATGTCGAAAGAGACCCCAAGTTTTCCCTCGTCAGTGGTTTGCCTGATGAATTGAACACTGTGGCCACTGGCCAGTGACGAGATGCAGGGAAGATGTTGGTTTTATACGCACTCCATCTTGGTGTCATACATACATGCTGGTGATCACGAAATCCAAAGATGGTATTGTCAGCTATAGTGGGTGACACCATATTCTGCCTGTACTGAAGACACGCAGGGTGGATGGTCGTCTTCTGATAATAGGATCCATCACCTCCAAAGGTGTCATTTTTCGACTCTTTTTGTTGGAGGTTCTTCCAAATTTGCCTGACGGAATGTGGAGGTCAGTTCAGCGCCCCTGGTAGCTTTTTTGCAATCAACCAAGCTTTTAAACTTGATCTTTCAGATGAATCATTCCCACAAACCACGTCATTGTGGGCTATTGTTGTCAGGACCTGGCGTGCTTCCAAGAGGAAGGATATGTCTAACGACTGCAGCAACCAACAGTCAAGAATGCGCGACCCTGAAGTGACATGACAGCCTGGAGGCTGGAGTACGACCACCGGGTCCGTGTTTCTCCTCATTTGGCTGAATCATATATAAATACAAAATGGGATAAAGGGAAGTCCTCCATTGATGATGATTAAATAAAGAATAAAGGACACTTGGAGGACTTCCCTTCGCTTGGGATTTACAAATTTGACCTTTCTGGAATGAGATTCCAAACCTCTTTTGGTGGTGGGAACTTATTTAAATGTCAATGATTTTCACCACCAAATAAGGTTTGGAATGTGGAATGAGACCGTGTACATTTGGAATTCCAAGTGGAGGGAAGTCCTCCAATCAAACATTTACATACAGGATCTAAAATCTTAATTTGCAGGATCTAAAACCAGATTTGAGACACACATTCTCATGTTCTCTAAAGCATGAAAATCGAGTGTTTGGAAGTGCACACCTTCTTTAAATTCTTGTCAAACTTTTCCCACAAACCACGTCATTGTGGGCTATATAGTTGTTGCCAGGAACTGGCGTGCTTCCAAGAGGAAGGATATGTCTAACGGCTGCAGCAACCAACAGTCAAGAATGCGCAACCCTGAAGTGACATGACAGCCTGGAGGCTGGAGTACGACCACCGGGTCCGTGTTTCTCCTCATTTGGCTGAATCATATATAAATACAAAATGGGATAAAGGGAAGTCCTCCATTGATGATGATTAAATAAAGCATAAAGGACACTTGGAGGACTTCCCTTCGCTTGGGATTTACAAATTTGACCTTTCTGGAATGAGATTCCAAACCTCTTTTGGTGGTGGGAACTTATTTAAATGTCAATGATTTTCACCACCAAATAAGGTTTGGAATGTGGAATGAGACCGTGTACATTTGGAATTCCAAGTGGAGGGAAGTCCTCCAATCAAACATTTACATACAGGATCTAAAATCTTAATTTGCAGGATCTAAAACCAGATTTGAGACGCACATTCTCATGTTCTCTAAAGCATGAAAATCGAGTGTTTGGAAGTGCACACCTTGTTTAAATTCTTGTCAAACTTTCTTAATATAGAATTGATTGACAGGCCTGTATGTAGATGGCAAAGGGGGAGTCTCCTCCAATCGATGGACTTTCCTTCAACTCTGTAGGGCGCTACAGAGTCCAGATGTAGAGTTTCAAATTCTTTTTTTTGTTTTGCCAAAGTTGGTAGGGAGATGTGAGTCCTCCTGTTGGAGTTGACAGGATTCTTTGCTTGATTATCAGGTGCTGTTCTTCTCACATGCTTATCCCACACACACACACACATGTAAAAAAAAGGGTGATGTATGAAAACAACCAGTCAACACCAAAGATTGAATGACATCCATACCCACCCCCATTCTTTTTATATACAACATCATGGTACATACTGTCTTGGTGCTGAGAGCTCACATGAGAGACCACGACTAGGATATTTAAACCAACTTATGACTAACTAACCAATAAATAATGTCCCTTTCTTTTTTCTTGGTTCTCATATCTCTCTCTATACAAAACAACAACAAGTAGCACCAAAAAGAGATAAAAAGGGGGAAAATCATCCAACACATGATGAAGACTACATAACAGAACCTGAAAAGAAAAAGAGAAAAAAAAAGGGGAAAAAAAAATAAACCCTGCCCACCCCCCAAAAAAAAACATGAAAAGAAAAGATGAGAAAGGCAGAAAAAAAAAAAAAAAACACATAAAAAACCAAAACCACAAAAGAGAGAGAGAGAGAGAGAGAGAGTCTTCCTACATCCAGCCCAAAACAGACAGAACAAAACTGAGGGGAAAAAAAGAAGGAGGATGGCGATGCTAGAATTGGGGAGTAGGCGGGCCTGTTGAAGACGAGGAAGAGGAGGAGAGGGCGAGATGACTGAGCTGATGAGAGGGCTGCTGCTGCTGTTGGTGGTGGTGGAGTTGTTGATTCAGATGATTCAAATTGGGATGGTGATGATTGAGATGGATGATTTGGTGGGTGGCCGAGTCTTTGGAGAGGTTGGACGACGAGCGGGAGCGGTAGTGAGAGAGTTTAAGGGGCTCGATGCTGAGGTTGAGATGCGATTGTTGTTGCTGCTGTTGCTGATGATGATGCTGCTGTTGTTGTTGTTGCTGGTGGTGGTGGTGGATGGGACGGAGCGGCTGTGTGGGTGGGTACTGCGGCGGCGGGGCGGTATGGGAGGAAGAGTGAGCGGGCATGTGACGGTGCTGGGAGAGGGAGCCGGCGAGTTTGGAGGAGGAGGGAGCGGGGTGAGAGGCATCTTGGGACGAGAGGGAATGATGGTTGGAAGCAGCGCACGACTGGCTCTCCAGCTCGTCCGTCTTGGCCGAGGTAGCACCCCCCTGCGCGTGGGTGGCGGCGCGGTGGTAGCTCGCAGGGTTGGCGCTCGTCGTCGAGGATGAGGAGGGCGTCGGCTGCTGCTGCTGCTGCTGTTGGATCAGCGATAGGGCCGACCCCGTCGAGGAGGCCGACCCCGTCTTCGTCGTCCCCCCCATCATCATCCGGCTCCGCTGGCTCGATTCCTTACCGTCCGTGTGTGGGTAGTACGTGTACACTCTGTCAGAGAGATACTCCAGTGCCTGCCCGTCTTCTTCTTCGAAACTCGCTCGTCCAGACCCTTGGCTGATAACCTTCGCCATCCTTGTTTCTACCGGCGGCGATCCATCCGGCTGGGCTAGCGACGAGTCCGGTGTCCCGTCGTCCAGATTCCGCGAACCAGATCGGCGCCGCTGATCTACCCGGTTCTTCTGCGTCCTGCTCTCCGGCCTTTCCATGGAGTTGATGGCTGAAGAAGAAGAGGAGGAAGACGGCTGCTGCTGAGAGAAATTCTCGTCGTTCGCTCGGGTAGTCCTACGGATGGAGGCCCCGTTCCTGCCCAGCTGTCGCCGGATACTCCGCCTGGCAAAGTCACGATTCTTGTTCCACCCTTTAATGTGCTGCGACTCAATCCCATCGTCCAAGAGGTTCACAAGTGGCCGATCGTCATCATATTCTTCTGGGTAGAATTTCAGATTGATGGTGCTTGCTGTGGCTGAGCCGCTTTGTCGAGGGGTGTGCTGTTGATGTGGGGAGGAGCGGGAACGAGATGAGGAGGAAGACTCGCTGCGATCTCGACTGTGAGTATTAATCCCGTCTACTACGTCGCGACTACCAATATTGTGACTGACAGCACTAGGGCCACTAGGATTGGCACTGGCTGTGCGCGGGGGAATGTTACGAATGGTAGTGCTGGAAGGCAATTTGGCCAATAATTCTGGGTTGGCCTTTTTCAATCGGACCACTTTGCTAAACTCAGCCATCATGGATTGTTTGGAGTCATCGGTTTGGACTGAGCACAGCAGCCCGACCATCTGCAGCCTTTTGAGATGCATATGGTCAGAGGATTGAGAGTCAGCAGTGGCCGAGGAAGGGGGAGGGGTAGAGGATTGTGAGAGCGCGGCGGGATCGTAGAGGAGTGTGAAAAGCCTGTAGAGGCGGAAGTAGATAGGCAAGATGAGGTGTTCGCGGAATGCAATCAGGGCCAGCTTTCGGATATCAATTCCCTGAATGACTTCTTGATCATTTCGAGCGTTGGGTGAGCCAGTGAGGCGATTTTTAGGTGGGGGGTGGGTGGGGTTCCGATTCGACTGACGGAATAAGATGGAGGTTGAGGTGGAGCTGAACAGGCTGGCGTTGGTAGTAACTTGTTGAAGTAGATGCTGTTGTTGGAGACGCTCTTGCAGGTCTTTGTTGTTTTTGCTGTCAATCATATTCAGCAGATTTTCGTCCGACATGAGGGGCAGGAAGATGGCCTCCAGATAAGGCAGGACGCCGGTAAAGAAGAAATGCCACACTTCGAAGACTCGGGTGAGCAGACGCTCGTCTGAGAGTTGGTCTGGCTGGAGCTTGTTATTCAGAATCACAACGCCGTTGGCAAAGAGTTCGGTGATATCCGAGTGCAGTTTGATGATGGATTTGGATGGCGAATCAGCTATCGTTTTGTGAATGTGTTGAGAGACGAAGTCATTCAAGTCTTCGATAAACCCTTTGTGTCCCTCTCCGTTGCTTTTTCAACAAAGTTTGATCTTAGCCGTTTGACAAGGGTTTTTTTTTTTTTTTTTTTTAAAGGGAAATAAATATGGAGAGACTTACAACAAGGGGATGACTCGTAGGATGACTTGGCTCCACACGTCGCCTGGTTTGAGGATCAGTCCACTGGGGTTGGGGTTCGGGTTGGGGTTAGGATCGACAGGAGATGGGTTGTGATGTGATGAGGCTGAGTTGAGTATGGTTCCGTAGGTTGAGTCCGGTTTTGCGAGTGAGAGTAGGGCCTGGCTGTTGCTGATGGAGGCGAGTGTTGAGGAGGATGTGATGTGGCGGATGACGGGTTTTGTGCCGGAGGAGATGGCTGAGAAGTTCATGCTACTGCTGTTGTTGTTGTTGTTGTTGTTATTGTTGCTGTTAGTGTTGTTGTTGTTATTGTTGCTGTTAGTCTGGTTGCTGTGGGATGAATGGGCGAGGCTTGCGGCCGAGTTGACGAGGAAGCCGATGGAGGAGAGCCCAATCCCGGTGAGTGATGAGATGCTGCTCTCCTTCTTGTGGTGTGGCTTGATAGTGGTGTGTGGGATGGTCGGGGGTAGTGAGATGATGGAGGATGGTTTGGGTGAGGATGGCTCGTTGTGTTCCTTCTGTTCTGGTACTGATTCTTGTTGTTGCCCACTGCTGCTGTTGTTGACCGTCTTTTCAGTGATTCCTGCTCCAGTGGGAGTGGTAGTGGTAGTGGTAGTGGGAGTGGTAGTGGTAGGGGTAGTGGTAGTGGTAGGGGTAGTGGTAGTGGTAGTGGTAGTGGGAGTGGGAGTGTTGGTGGTGGTAATCCGTTTGAGGAAGTCTGGTCTGCTGAAGGTAAATAGGTTTGTGGTAGTGGTGTTGGTGGTGGCTGTGGTGTTAGGTTTAGTTAGCTGTAGTTTGTTGTATAGTTGGCTGGTGTTTGTTGTTTTGCTCGGTGTGACTGTGAGTGCTGTTGACCTTCTGGTGGCTGCTGAGTGAGTGATGTAGTGTTGGGTGTCAGTTGATGATGTTCTCTTGTTGCTGTTCTTCTTCTTCTGTTTTGTGGCTGTTTTTTTTTCGATAAGCGTTCCGCTCTGAGTGTGTTGGTTTAGTTCGCTTCTATTGGGGTTAGTGCTAGTACTGCTACTACTGTTTGTCGTCTTCGTATTCGTTGTTGTTGTTGCTATTGTGTTGTTGTTGTTGTTGGTTGGTTGTGTTGTTGTTGTTGTTGTTGTTGTTGTTGTTGCTGTTGTTGCTGTTGTTGTTGTTATGGCTGAGGTAGTAGTCCTGTTAATTGCTAGTGGTTCAGTTGGTGATCGTGATTTGAGTGATAGTGCCATCTCGCTTTCTTCTTTCCCTTTTTTGAGTACTGAACTGTTATAACTGTATATTATTATACTGTATATTATTTGTTTCTAGTAATATGTACACTTGAATGAATACAGTTTCTCTTCGGTGTTGGGTAAGGGTTGAGTTGATCTTGCTAATATGTAATGTATTCTTCTTGCACGAGTCCCCGCGAGCAGTCCGAGCGCGACTAGGGCAATTTTACAAAGCGAATCCCCAGTGGCACTCTTTACATATCACAAAAATATTAATGTACATATCTGGCCCACCATTTAAATTTCCTGTTTCCCCCGCTGCACCCGCCGAACACCTCCAGCTGCCAGCAGCAGTGCAAACCTTATGATCATCATCAACAACCCACACATCTCTCAAATTGACGTTTCTAAATATTTCATATTCTCCTCCATCATTCAGCACTTTTAGGAGTCTCAAGACTCACAATCAGCATCTTATCTGTCACTTGGTCACGTCTTGAGCCCAAGATCTCTGAACAAAAAAAAAGGGCTCTGGAATATCACATGAATCCTAATCTTCCCCTTTACATACAAAAATCTCTTGATCTGAAGAAGAACAACGAAATAAATAAACCATGAAAAACCTGATCTTGGCACATTAAACCCCTATACAACTACATAGAATATTATTCACATCTCTACTTCTCACATCAACCAGCTTAAGTCATATGAAGATTGGATCACTCAGGTTTTGGAATGTTGAATTTCATTATAAATATGTATACATACATGAGTGCAAGAACAAGGGTAGTGTATATTCTGATGAGAGGAGAACTTGAGGCAAAAGTACTAAATAAATATGTACTCTATGTAGAAGTAACAGAAGAAATAGTGAGGTGAGCACTTTGGATTTATCATTATGATCATATATATGTATATAACACTTTTTTGATCAGTCAAGTAATCTTGATTTGATCTGAGAATTGCCCAGCTAATCACAGAGCTTATACAAGATAGATGAATCCTCTCCATTCAGATCTTTCTTCTTTCTGATACATGATATGAATGGTCTGAAAGTACCAATGAAACGTAGTTATTCACATTGTCTTTTGTGGGTGCGGCATACTCGCTTGGCTTTGGCCAAGCGAAGCGTGTCTCCAAACCCACCTCCCAACTTGAACTTGGTCTATCTGCCAAGTGGGGGCTGGGTATGTGCCAAGCTGGCTTGAGCATATGCCAAGCTGGCTTGAGCATATGCCAAGCTGGCTTGAGCATATGCCAAGCTGGCTTGGGCGCTAAGCGTGATGGGCCTTTTTTGGGAGCTCTGTCTATGTAGACTCTAACGGCCACAGCAGCACTTCTTTTCTTCTTCTTCTTCTTCTTTTTTTTTTTTTTTTTTTTTTTTTTTTTTTTTTTTTTTTTTTTTAAAAAAAAAATCTTGGAAGTGCAAGAGAAATATTGAAAACAATTGTGAGACATGAGTCAGTAGAAAAAAACTCTTTCAGGATTGGGAATGCAGATGGGATTCAGGGTTATTTTGTTCTGCTTTGGGAGTCAGAAATCATCCTCAGAAGGTGAGTGCCAAAGAATATGTAGGAGAGAGAAAAAAGAGAAAAAAAAAAAGCCTTGATGTCAGGATAAATAAATAAATACGAGGAGGAGGGATGTGAGCATCCATCCATAAGAAGAAAGACAGGTGAACACATAAAGGTGAAAGGCTACCTCGCTATTTCTCAAATTAATCGATCAATATGCCTTTTCAGTTTCTTATTTTGGAGAGAAGAGAGTGTAGATCAGGCGGGCATGAGGTTTTCGATTATGGGGAGAGAAAGTGTGATTTGTGAAGTGTTCAAGTCCATATTCGATAATGGTAGATAAACGAAGAGCCCGACAAGGAATGAATGGGCATCTCATTAAATGGCGATGCGTGAAGCCCTTCTAAGGCTAAGCTCCGTTCACTTGTGCTGATTGGCCCTTATTACCACTAGCTTCCTTCAAGGCTAATAGCTGTTTGCTTCTAAAGGCTTCATAATGGATCTGGGCGGTAGTCTCAACCAAGTCTTGCAGGTGTGTTCTGAAAAAAAAAAAACCCCCGATTAGTCCCCAATTTGCCGCGTGAAACTAGCCTCAACAACTTGTAGCACACCGGGTGAGAAAGTTCCTGAGGTAATTGAATTCGCAGTGCTGTTCATTCTCAACATTGATCACACCCCATCTGTTCTTCCTACCTCGGACCGGCTTCCCGTCCACGATAACGTTACGTTCGGAGCCTACAACGGCAAAGGGAATCATGTTCTACTTCGTACAAGACAGGACGAGTTAGAATTCAATAGAGAATTGATGTCACAATCTAGCATTTATAAAGCTGACCCTGATTGCCTCGTTTAACTGTAGTTCCTCAGAGTCTTGGTCTTCATTGTCAAAAGGGTACAGCCGGATGCTGTGGTAATGCAATTCATCTCGAATCTGGGGTCGTGTAGTCAATGAATTCCCGATCTTCAGTTACACACGAGCCGAAAAGTACCATCTTGAGTTTTATCTCACCACTCACTCTTACTTTAAACGCTTCGCGCTCTTCTAGTGTAAGACTATCGGACTTGGCAATAACGGGCACAATATTGACCACTTCGCTTAGTTTTTTCATCACAATGATGTCAATGGGCTGCCGGTCAGGGAGTTAGTGTCAGAAGTGAGCATGACGGGCTTTGCAGAAGGGATGAGTATAACAATTTAGAGGAAGGTTGAAACTAACTCTGAGTCCATGGCCGGTGGGTGCGATAAAGTAAAGGCAGCAATGGATGCGAGTATCTTGAATGTGTTTGTCACGCATCGCAGTAAGTTCCTTGCGAAGATACGCTGAGTGTTGATCTTTGATATACTTGATGATGGGTTCCCAGCAGCCATCATTGTTGACCAAATCTCCATAGCCAGGTGTATCGACAATGTTCAGGCGGAGTTTGACGTTATTTTCGACTACCACTGCAATCATCAGAAATTTCAAGCATGAATAAATATCAGCACATTAGAAAAAATCGATCAGAGCTATGCTAGTAATGCGAATAATCTCATGAAATGGTTGGCTAGCGGTGACTTCTCTCACAAGCAAGCAAGAGAAACGGACTGACCGTGACTGACGGCCTGAATTTCAGTGGTCTGACGAATGGGCTCATCAGCTTCCAGCCGACCCTTAGAGTCGATCAGGTGGCTAGCAAAGATGGTATTGATGAGCGAGGATTTCCCAAGACCGGTTTGGCCAACCACCATGGCATTGAACTGGAAGCCACGCTTGAGAAGCTTATGCTCGATCTGACGAGTGATCGAGTCAAACCCGACGTATGAATTCAAACGAGTGATTGCTTCGTCGGCCATTGATTGTACTGAAAGAGAGGTCGTGAGATTGGCGACTTGCAGATGGTGCAATCTGGTTGATAGAGTCTGCGGAGAAATGTGGAGTACTGTGTGTGGACCAGCGGAGTGTTTGTGTTTGTGCAGTCAGCACAAAACCGATTGGGTCAACAGGCCAACAGGGGGCTCAGCCCGGTTTCTCAGGAGCCCCATTTTCAGAAGATAACGTACGCAGAATACATAGCGGATCCCCTATACATACAGTTGCGCGCGGCAAATCACTGTCCGGGTTTTTGTGATGTCCGGATGGTTGGGCAGCATGAATTTGTGAAAAATCCCCCGGGAATCGGGGGATGAGGGGTAGGGGGAGGCAGGATTTGCTCGTGTCCGTTGCAGGACCGTCAAACGGACACGAGCCGTACAGCTCCACCTGACCACCTCCCCTCACCGCCAAGTCCCGACCAACAACTGTTAATCTCATACACAGCTTGGTATGTAGGCTTTTCTGATCCATTTTCAAGAAAAAAAGAATACAGGCTGATTAACACTTCTTTCCATTCAGATATGCCAACTAAATCGCAGAACTCACAACGCCAATGACGTTGTAATGAAAAGAAGGAGAAGGAAAAATTAGAAAACTCAAAGGTTGTGAGATTTCAGAAAAAAAAAGAAAAAGAAAGCATCCTCCCAAACTCCAATCCAAATTGATTCCAATGACAATGATGATCAAACTCCAATCCAAATTGATTCCAATGGCAATGATGACAAGAATCCAATCCTTATTTCTTCTTGCAACAATTCTGAAGACGAGCTATCAAATTTTCAAGAGAATGAAATTGAGCAGATTGATGAAGCAAACGATGTATTCAACTTCATCTACGCCTCTCTGGAAGATGACAATAGTTCTGAAGAAGGAAGCTCAGACAACAAAGGCAATTTTCATTCTTTCTGGCCAATCTTTGAAGGTCAAGCCACCTGCAATCTTCACTACAAACATTTGTAATTTCACCTAAAGAAAAAACTACTGTTTGGGTTAAGCAAAATGTTAACTTTTTTCAACAAAATGGCTCAGTAATAAAAATTGAGCAAAACTGAGCATGCTCAGCAAAATCCCCCAAAGTTGCCATAATGAATGAAAATCATTTCTGCTCAGTTTCTAAAAAAAAAAAAAAAATTGCTGAGCATGCTCAGTAAAGCTTATTTTTCACTTCTGACCATTTTCTGTAAAATTGGGTATATGTTTTGCCCATCCCAATTTTACATTTTTTTTCTGGGCAGAGTTGCAAATGTTTGCACTGCCGGCATTAACCGGTCGAACACGGCTGCTCGAGCGGTGCTCGAACAGCCGTGTTTGACTGGTGGTCGGACGGACACTGTCCGACCGAAGAGAGAGCCAACTGGTCGGACAGATTTGTCCGACCGGTCCCGGCTGGTCCTGCGCAACCGGTCCCAGGAACTGATCGGACAGGCCTGTCCGACCCGCCGGCAGGTTCTTTGGTCGGACAGTGCCTGTCCGACCACCGGTTGAACACGGCTGTTTGAGCACCGCTCAAACTGCCGTGTTTGGCCGGTTAATGCCGGCAGTGTTGTAGTGCTTGAACCGACTTCAATTAAACAAAAATTGAAATCCGGCAAGAAAGGCTATCAAAAGCCCATCAAAAATACCAACTCAGCCTCAAGAAAACTGATTCTCTATGTCATTCCATGTCAGACTCATCATGATTGAAAGAAAAAACACCTTCAAGCCGTTGGGAAAAATAATCAGATAATGGTAAACTGGCTGTTAAAATCTAATCCCAACCAATCCTGCTCTTTGATGCCCTCTGTTCCAGTAATTGACCCAGCTCTTGTTGAAGTGTCAATCTTGGCACATGCTTGATACACATTTGCTTAACACATCCATGTGAGACTTCCAAACAGCATTGGAGGCAGTACATCATCCACTAGCACACATCACCACATGTGTTCAACATAGCTATGCGTACTTAGCTCAATGGTCAGAGCATCACTCATGAATGCTGAGGTTGTGGGTTCAAGTCCCACAGTACACCACCTTTCTTTTCACTTGTTCAACAGCTCTTGAATCAAGCGCTATTCAAGACACTTCTGTTCCAGTGATTGACCCAGATGTAGAGTTGGAACCTATTCAAAACACTACCAATCAACATGCAATTCAGATACGTCTCAGAGATTACTTGAATAAATATCTTTCAGTTCCAAAAAAGATCAAACCCAAAAAAGATGTTGAACACAAGGCACAATTTAAGTGAGAAGCTTTAAACAAGGCCATCAAATTTGTTGCCTCAGAATACAAGAAGAAAGCGTCAAAAGATAAAAATTTCCAGTATCCTGCAGAAACCATTGGAAACCTAGTCGAATTCAACTTCTTGAACTGATAGTACACTCTAGATAGCAAAAAAAGTCCAACAATTACTGCTGCTTCTGCTACTGCTCAGACATATATTTGACAACACTGCTTGATAAACAAAAATGCTGAAAAACCACTTAGTGGCATCTATCTAGAACGGACTATTGTAAGCCAAGCAACCCAAGTAATCAATAACCAAGAGATTCTCAATACGCAAGATGGGAACCAAAGTCATCATGTTTCTCTCATCAACAATCACGAAATCCAAAAGGCTTTGTTTACTTGGGCTTCCTCTCAACTTCCTGGAAAGGTGAGTTTCTCTGGAATCTCTTCAATTAATTTTTGTTAAGACAATAGAAACTAACTAAACTATTTAATTTATCACAAGGTCAATCCCAGCACCTTTCAGAAATATGCGGTGGAAAAAGTCTTACCTTGGGATGGAATCAAGAAGAAGATTGCTGGAAGTACAATAACTTGGTGGATGTTCAAAATGGGGTTTGCTCCTCAATTTTACCAGAAATCACTTTACTTTGATGGACATGATCAGCACCCAGATGTTGTTCTTGCCAGAAAAAAATATATTGAAGATTACAACTGGCTCCAAAGTTGATCACAAATGTTTGGGGGCAAGCAGTTGGATGTTTGCACCGTAGTTGACCCCGAAGTGAAGACAACAGAGAAACAGTATTTTTTTATCATGAAAATTCCACAGTTCATGCAACAGAGAGGCCTTGATTGGCCTGGCTGCTTCCAGGATCAAGCAAGATATGCTCAAAGAATTCCAGTTGTTTGATACATATCTCCAACTTCATATGAGAAACTACCAGTTTTCTCAAACTCACACCCAATCAGTATCTTCTTTCACAACACAAGAATGAAAAAAAAACAGAATCCAACAATGCGGCTACTGTGATATTTCATGGTGCAAAGGGGGACAAGTGGTGGGATATGGAACAACGCTGCCATCAAGTTGCTCAAACAGCAATCCCAATATTTGAGAAGCTCCATCCTGGCTTGCAGGCAGTTTTTGTTTTTGACTGCTCATCAGCCCATGGAGCCTACTCCAAGTCTGCACTAAGGTTTAATAGCATGAACCTAAGTCCGGGAGGAAAACAATCACTCCTTTGCAATACCGTTATACCCTGTGACAACCCGTGCATACCAGAACATCTTTGTGGACAACCCCAATCTCTTGTTTAAAATTTGTCTCACCCTATCCATCCTGGAAAGGCAAAGGGAGTTTGGGCTGTATTGGAGGAGCGTGGCTTTTGTTGCGGTCAACTGGGAGCCGCGTGATTAGTTTGTGGAAGGATGATTATCATTGATTTCACGTGATGAGAACAGAAACAAAAGAAAACAAAGAATGAAAAGAGAGAGAGAGAAAAGGACAAGAAGCATACCTGGGAGCCGCTTGATCACACTGCCGGCATTAACCGGTCGAACACGGCTGCTCGAGCGGTGCTCAAACAGCCGTGTTCGACCGGTGGTCGGACGGACACTGTCCGACCGAAGCGAGAGCCAACTGGTCGGACAGATTTGTCCAACCGGTCCCGGCTGGTCCTGCGCAACCGGTCCCAGGAACTGATTGGACAGGCCTTTCCAACCCGCCGGCAGGTACTTTGGTCGGACAGTGCCTGTTTGACCGGTTAATGCCGGCAGTGTCAGTTCAAGGAAGGATGAAGAAAGGGAGTTCCACAACTGACGGTCCAAGGTATAGTACAAGAGGTGTGAAATGTATGTGACAAGTGAGGAACAGGTTGGAAGCACACAGAAAAAAAAGGAAAGAAGAAACACGGGAGATTTTCCCAACAGCCTTTGGTTGTACTATACTCAGAAACCCAGACAAGCTGGTCAACCAGCGCTTAATTTTCACTGCAAGCAGTGCATTGAATTGGCAGCGCAGAAGGACCTGATCAATCAATCACAGCGCTTGATCTGGGAGGCTGAAGCAAACGGCTATTTCATGTCACAAGAACAATCACTCAAAGAAAGTTTTGCAGAAAATCCAGAAGGTGGCAATGTCAATCAAATTGGTGGACAACTCAATAATCCAGAAAACAATTGCCAGAACAACCACGAGATGTGTTGCTGGTCTAAGATTTTATTGCTCCAATCCAAATTTCTTATTGAGCAACCCCTTCTCCAATCAATCATTGAAGATGCTGGTCACATTTTCTTGTTTTTGCCTAAATTTCATTGTGAGCTCAACCTGATTGAGCTCTTCTGGTCCTATATCAAAACAGGTATGCAATCAGCTTCTCCATGTTTTTTAAATTTGTATCTGACCATCTTTCTGCACCAAAGCCTATCGCAAGGAAGCACACAGGCACAAAACCTTTGCTTATTGTGAAGAACACTTCAACATGGTTCACCAGTCATGCCCAATCCTCACCATTTGGGAGTACTTTTTTTGGATTGATAGGCAGGTCTCAGTTTACCAGCAAGGTTATAGTGGTCCTCAAGGTGCCATCTTGATGAAAAAATACAAATCACATTGCTGTATCCCTTGACAGGCCTCAATGAGAATTGATTTCCTCACTTCATGAAGTGTTATGTTTCTTATTCTATTTTTTTGACACGGCCACTTTTTTTCTCTTGGTTATTTAAATACATACAAATGCAATCTTGGTCTCAGCATGCAATCACACTGGCATGTGTGATGTGCCTCAATAGCCCATCAATGTGGGCTTAAAGTACATGGCTATGGTCTAAGCACATAACTATGGGTTTAGACCATGTTACAAGCCTATAGTTCTTTGCCTGGAGTCATGTATCCGGATGGTCAAGCATCAATTTTTTTTGGCAGGGCCAATCTCTTAGCCAAGATAGTTCTGAAGAGCCCTCACCCCAGAGACTCCAAAACTATGGTTGTTGAATTTTTTTGACCCCTTTTGGGGGTGTGGGGCCGGCCCGTGCAACCAACCCAAATTTTGCAGGCAACCACAAACAGTGATTTGCCGCGCGCAACTGTACAACCACTGCTCAAGTTGGCATCCTCTTTCTGAGCCTTTATGTATCTACAGATAAAGGGTGTAGTTTGCAGGGGAGGGAGTGTGATCTCTCCAATTCATCAGCTTGCACCACATCTATTTTGATTGGTTGGGCTAAAATCCTTTATCAGATATTTATATCATCATGTAAGATGCTTCCCCTATCATCATTTCAAGTCCCTAGGCTTCTGAATAACTGTGATCAAGGTCACAAAATCCAGAACAAACAAAGATGGAACCTTTGGAATAGACTTTCTATTCTTGTTCATTCCTGAGTTTTAATATACGTGTCAAGCTTTGCACCTCACAAGAAAGTTTATACTACTTTTAAAAAGAGCCTTGGTTATACGACTGCCAAGGATTTGTGAAACAACTCCTGCAACATTCCCAACTTTGTGGATAAGAGTATTTCAACCAAAACCCAAGTGAACTTGGGAGTTGCACCTCCAAATCCCAAATCCGGCAAAAGTTTAAAAAAATATCAAATCTGGGGAGTTGTTCCCACAAAACAAGCCTCATATTTGGGAGTCGTTCAACTTTCCCATACGGACTTTTTCAAGTTCTCATGAATCTCATAACCAAATCAATCTAAACATATAATAGATTTTTAAATGGAAAGAATCAAAAGATCAAAAAATAAAGAATAAGATTCATTTTTATTACCAAAGAAGAAGTAAATTAGAGGAAATTAATAAAAACTGCAGAAAAGTAATGCAATCTAATGATAAGCATTATTTTCAGTAGATTCTGCTCCAAGTCTTGCAGTCAACTGGAAACAACTAAAGTATTTTGCCTCTTAACCCAAAGGTTCTGGCATAGCAGTTTGGAGGCATTGCTGAGGAGTTGGGGTTAGCTCAACAACAACAAAGTTGTACAATAAAAAGGATTTCAATTGAAATTGGAGGTTTTTTGTCTTGTTTTTGTCAATTGACTCCCAAATATGGGGTTTGTTTTAGGGGAACAACTCCCCACATTAATATTTTCTCAAAATTTTGATGGATTTGGGATTTAGAGGTGCAACTCCCAAATTCACTTGGTTTTTGGTTGAAGGACTCTCATCCGCGACGTTCCCAACGTCGCAAGAGTTGTTTAAAAAATCCTTGGAAGTCTTATAAACAAGGCCCTTTAAAAATCATCCTGCCCTTATTGCTCTTTGATCAATAAAATCAGCTTGTTGGGTATAATTTGTGATGATTACTATTTCTGTTTTTTGTGTTCTTGCCTTTTTCTTCTGATCCACTGGTTACACACATCTCTTTTTCTGGCCAAAATAAAATCAAGCCATCAAACAGCAAGCCACAGGTCTTTCCCAAAAGTATTGACTTTTCCCTCTCTTCACTTTTGCAATAAAGAAAAAAAAATTATCCCCAGCAATTCATTTCTCAATCCACCAGAGATTGAGTGCCTTGTTGTCCAGTCAATAACCCTGATGCCAATTCCAAATTCCAAACTTTATTTGGTGATTGAAAATCAATGGCAAACAGGTTCCCACCACCAAAAAAAACAAAATTGAAAATCTGGTTTTGGAAAGGTCCAATTTCAATATTTGATTCTGTGTTGGAAAGTTTGACCCCACAGGAAGTTCTCCATTCACAACTCAAGTCAATCCTAGCTCGATCCTTTTTATATTGTCAGAAAACAAATTCAAGAATTATCTGCTGGCAGGCTAACATTGTTTGTGAATTGATCAAAGTGTTGATGGCTGATAATTTCTACAAGCCACCACAACCTGAGAAATACAAGGTGAGAAATGCCAGTGAAAGCTGTGAGCAACAGGAGGAGAAGAGCTCCGAGAGAGACAAGCAGAGGAACAAGGAATACCTGGGAAATGCCAGTGGCAGCTGTGAGCAACAGGAGGAGAAGAGCTCCAAGAGAGACAAGCAGAGGAACAAGGAATACCTAGTCGAGGTACAAGACGGGATGACACAATGGATGAATGAGTGGATTGCATGATGAGCAAGAAGAGAGATGAAGAGGAAAGAACAATGGAGGAAAAAGAAAAGAAGAAAGAAAACCTGAGAAATGCCAGTGACAGCTGTGAGCAACAGGAGGAGAAGAGCTCCGAGAGAGAAGAGCAGAGGAACAAGGAATACCTAGTCAAGGTATGAGACGGGATGACACAATGGATGAATGAGTGAGGAAAAGAAGAGAAGAGAGAGAGAGACTACAACGGAGAATCTAAACTAGGGAAGTGATGAAACCTAATCTAGATACAAGGTACACGCGGTAGCCATTCTAACCTAACCCTATCTATCATGTCCTCCCGTTGTAAAGCTCAAAAGTGTCAGTGAAGACCTTTTGCTGAGTGCGGAACGGGATGATGTGAGGATGACTCTGCCGTTCCTATACTAGACACTAAAACAAGACCCCCCAATCTATGATTGGCAGGCTTTAATTCAAGTGATAGTAAGTGTATCCAAGATACTTCAGTTGGTACAGCAAGTGTGGGTGATTAAGAATGTGTTGAGTGTGTATGAATAAAAATGTGACGCTGATGATGATGTTGTTGATGGTAGGTGATGATGATATTGGTGAATGTTGAGAGTGTATGTGGATGATGAAGGTGTGTTAAGCTAATGAGTTCTGGGAGCTGACGCTTCTACCAAGGATGGATGATGATGATAATGGTTTGTAGTGCGAAATGAGTTTTTGGGAGCTGACGCTTCTACCAAGTGGGTCAAGATGAGTTGTTTAAATGAGTAATGATGAAGTTGTTATTGCTGATGTTGATTGACTAAAACCTCAATATTGAGTGACTTATAATGAGGAGTGACCAGTGTATTAGACTATAGGGAATAGTAAAAGGTATCTGTGGATGGTGTGTAATGTGATGTGATCCCAGAATCTGGTGAGGAGGGGGAAAACAGCTAGAGGAGAGCCTCTTTTATATCAAAATCCTGACAAATGGGGGGTGGTCAACTTGTGGTTGGAACAATGGTCATGGAACACAGTGTAACAACAAATGATGACTAATCAGGGCTGAGTTGTGGTTGATGGAAACAAATGGAACAATGGAACAAGTGAAATGTGTGTGACTTGTGGTTCTGAACCTGATGGAACTTTCCCTGAGTGTTGTGGGCCTAAGTTGGGTGGAACATCCTAGAAAAGGGGTTACCTGGGCCTAGTGGTTGAGTTGTGGGTGGGGTTTTTGTGTGATTGCCTTGTGAAAGCGCCGTTTAACTATGAATAACTGGAATAAACTCGGGTCTAGGAACTAATATTGGCCATAACTATTGATCCAGGCATGTAAGAGAGATTCCGTGAGTTGTTCCCTAGGATCAAATGGCCTGAAGAATGTTTTGCTGGAACAATCTATGGGGTTTTGAGGGTTTTGTATTTTGGTGACCGTAGTAGGGATTAAGGCTTAGGTGACGGAGTATGTTGATTTGTTGATACTTCCTGATCCGGTCGAGTGGTGATAAATCCGTGAGTTGTGTTCTAGAGTGAATTTTGCCTTAGATTCTGATTCTTCAATAATATTGGAGGATATCTGAGTGGATATAAGAGAAAAAAAAAAAAAAGGAAAGAAATAGAGAAGAAATAAGAGAAAAATAGATAGAATAAAAAATTGAAAATTTGTGTCATGTTTGGAACACCACATCCTCCCCCAACTTATTGTCTTTCCCCAGAAAATCCATCCTGAGTGTGGCCAAATCTTGAGTCTTGATGAAACTAGTTAGTACAGTTGAAGAAGAATTCCCGCAGTCCATGTTTTTGTGGTTTACTGATTTTCTGGGTGTTTTTGATGATTTACGTAGTTGCTTGCTGTTTTGTTGACTTTTCTGATTTTATCTGCCTGTTTTTGGAGGTTTTATGAGTTTGTAGGTTGATACTGATCCAGAAATTGATTGAGTGGAAGCCTGAATCCTAGTGAATTTCCCGTGTAAGCTGAGTATTGTGCGCCTGAGCTAGTTTGATGACATGCGGTACAGCTTTGGGGGTCCCTCCCCCAACTTCTTTTAAGTGAGTTTTGGGTTAGGGTTTTTGTATGCTGATACCCAGAGGTCCTCACGGTGTTTCAGAATAAACAAGGTTTATCTGTCACGGGGTGGAGTATCCTCCCCCAACTTAAAAGTTGTGATGTTGAGTTATTTTTGGTGAAAACCTTAATTTTGGGATTTTATGGTTTTTCTAGCGTTTTTAGGGTTTTGTGTTTTTCGGGGGTTTCGGGTTGCTGCGCGCAGTCCGCAGCATCCGCAGCTGTCGACGTCGCGTATACGTGTGACGTTGGTCTGGGTTTGGTCCGCCTTGCGCAGTGCGCAGTGGGCTCCGTAGCTTTGTTTTTGGGTCGGGCCGCAGTCCTTGGGTGTGGGCGGGCCTTCCTTTTTTGTTGTGCGGCGGGCCAAGCCCGTCTGTTTCGGATGGGTTCGGGGTGTTCGGCTGGCTGCGGCGCGTCCCCCGCTTACGTGTTCGTCCAAATTGTTCTAGAAGCCTTGGGTGGCTGCGCCGCACCCCCGGCTTACGTACGCCTCCGGTTCGGACGTGGGTACCTCGCGGCTCTGGAGCGGCCTGTCAGCTGCCAGATGTCCGAAAATCTTCTTCCGCCGCCTTTGAATCACCTCACGCACGCTCTCGACCGACTGCTCACGCTCAAATCTGGTAAGTGATCTTCTTCTCGCCTTGTTTTCTTTTCTTTGCATGGGAACCCCCACTAATGTAGTTGAATTCTTCTTCCAGGTGACAGCCACACCACCATGTCGACTGGCCTTCCTCTCGTGCATTGGTTGGGTCGGTCGATAACACCAGCCTTTCAGCGACTAGCCCTCGGCCCAGTCTGGCTTACCCTGGTCGACCCACTCGATCGTACGGGTATCGGTGTAGCCGGCAGCGACACACGCCCTGTCTCGACCCAGCCTTCTCTGTTCAGTCCTCTCCTATGTTTTCCGCCGGGTATAAGTACCGGCCGTATCGTCGGATTTCCGTTTTTCCTTCCCCAGCGATCTACCGCACGTCGTATGACTGTCATCCGCACAGCTAAAGCCTCTTACAAGCCTGCTCCATACCCCTACCAATCCACCATTAGCCGAGCTTATCGCCGCCGAAACCAATCTTCCTTAGCTATGCTCCCTTCTTCTGATGCTTATCCCGCCTCCGTTCGAGCTCCCCCCAATGCCGCTCCTCCTCCCTTCGAGGATCTATATTTTGACTCCAACGGAGTCCTATTCAGGAACGGGGTTGCCGTTGTCGATCAACACGGCTCACTCATCCGACGTTCCATCGTCGAGCGACCTCCGCCCACTCCCGTCGCACCGGAGAACTTAGTAAGTCTTCTTCTTTTTCATTTTTCGGCAATCATGTATACTGATCCGGCTCGTATTTCAGGTGCTGCGCTCCAATCACGCCGTGATCGGACATGCTGCGCACCGCATTTCCCCGCCGGTGTTTGATCCGTACCCGGCATTTGTGGAGTCCCGCTCCGTCCCTCCGGTAAGTCCAGCTCGCTTTGTGTTTCATCAGGCTAGTTGAGTTGCCTGTACTGATATTCCCCCAATACGATCGTTATCCCTAGGTGTTCCAGGCCTACCCCAGGGGCCCAGTCCCTCCCGGTCTCGAGAGCCTCCCCGAGCACCTTCACCATAATGGCCCAGGTGCTACCAATGCGTCCGAGGATGCTCAGGTAATCGCGCTTTCTTTTTTTTTTTTTTTTTTTTTTTTTTTTTTTTTCTTGTTCCCTTGTTGCTGACCTCGTTCTGTTTTGCCCAGATGTCCTCCGCGAATCGTGGCCGTCTTGTAGGTGACCCAGCTCGTATCGCTGAGGCTACCCGCGTGTTTAACGAAGCGCATGTAAGTCCCGTCTCGTTTCTTCTAGCGGGTCTGATGGTTCTGATCTCTTTCTGTTTCCCGCCCCTTAGGACCTTATTGTCGACTATTTCTATAACACGGCGGCGCCCCCAGTTCCTCGTCCTGCCTCTGAGCCTCGCGCCCCGACTACGGATCCGATCGACACCGATTCCGACCCCGCAGACACCCAATCCGAGCCGTTACTGACCAATGATCAAGGCGACCCGGTCTCGACCACCTATCCATTCACTAATTTCTCTCGCCCCGCGACACCCAATCCTCCTGGTTTTTTCGATCCCGAAGATTACCATCGGCTCGACGACGATCAAATCCACGCACTCCTTTGTCGTGATCATGAGCCGGCCCGATTCGATCGCTTTGCCTTCGGTCCTCAACATCTTACCGATCTCTACCAATCCGCCATGTCCGCCATGGTGTCGAACTACACCCGATTCCCTCCTCGCGACGGAGCCGAGTGCGCCGACCGCGTGCAAACCTTCAAGTTCATCACCCGCCGCTATCATTCGCTTGATCGAGTTATGCGCCGCCAATAAGCTGCGGTGAGTTTTTCTCCTTTCATCTTGTCTTTCTTCCCTGCTCCTTGTGGTGTACTGATTGCCTCGTTTGTTCTTTTTCTAGGCCGCCAATTGGTCTGAATACCACGAGTTATGAGCTCCCGGGGTGAAAATCCGAAAAAAACCAAAAAAATCGAATGTGATAAGAAAAAAACTGAAAAAAAACGAAGAAAACCTTGGAAAAAAAACAAAAAAATCTTGTATCGTAGTTTTTTAGTACTATATTTTTATTAGTTCTTCTCTTTTTTCTTCTTTTTTTTTTTTTTTTTTTTTTTTTAATTTGAAATAAATCTAACAATACCCCTCCCCCAACTTAAATGAGGTTGTCCCTAACCTTGCCATGTCCCTGAGTGAGAAATGCCAACAGTGAGGTTAATATTCATCAGTCTTGAGGGCTGAAGCTGCCACTGGGATGGGAAGGAGAAAAAAGAATCTTCAGAAAAAAAATGATGTGAGTTGGATGAATCTTTTTCAAGTTTTTGTTCCTTTTTAAGTGTTTTTATGACTTCTTTTATCCAAAAGAAGGGGTAAGATTCCTCCCCAACTTATTTATTTTTCCATTGTTTTTCTTCTTTGTATGTTTTCTGATGTGAGAGCTGATGAAAAAAATTTAAGAACGTTTGGCCACATCTGGGTTAGTGGCAGTTGATAACTTTTGGTGACTTTGAGTGTGAACAGTTTAGTCTCGTATCCAGGAGGTAGGTTTATTCTGACTGATCCATAGCGTCTTCTTCATCTTCTTCCTGCTGGTCTGATTGTTCTGCTGAGCCTTCTTCTTCTGCATCTAGCTCTTCTTGCTGTATATCATCTAGTTTACGTCCACGTGGAAAGAATCTCTTGATGTGGGAGGCTGCATAAGTCCGTTTCAGTTCCGTCCCGTCCAATTCTTCTAGCAGGTATGATCCTTTAGGAAGCTGTTCTTTCACTTTGAATGGTCCGTTCCACCTGTTTGCAAAAAGTTTTCCCCACTGATCCTCTAGACTTTTGTTGTAGACTAGAACTAGTTCACCAGGATCCAACGGTTCTCGTAATCTTGCTGCCATTTTTTGGTCCCAATAACACACTGAGGTTTCACGTGCCTGCATTAACTTATTGTGAGCTTCTTTTATGACTTCGTCCCGCCTTTTCAGCTGCTTTGTCCGGGCTTCCAGTAATTCTGCTGTAGTGCTGATACTAAGCCAATCAATTCCCAGGTAGGTGTCCATTTCCAAATCCACGGGCAACACAGGTAGTTGGCCAAAGATGATTTCGTAGGGCGTAAATCCAGTGGTCCTTTTTGTAGAAATTCTGTCTGAGAATAACACCAAAGGTAAGTACTCCCTCCATTTTCCCCCAGATCCTCCACACATCTTGACCAAAGTATCTTTTATAGGTTTGTGTCCTCTTTCCACCATTCCATTTGCCTCGGGGTAATATGCAGTAGTCTGGATTAGTTTGGCCCCAATCTTCTGCACTGCCTCTTCAAAATCTTCCTTGAACTCCGATCCGTTATCCGTCGTGACTGTCTTGATGGAGCCGTACCGATAGACCCAGTATTCCAAAAGGAACTTGGCCACATTGCTTGCCGTGAGTCACTACAAACATTTGTAATTTTACCCAAAGAAAAAACAACTGTTTGGGTTAGGCAAAATGTTAAATTTTTTCAACAAAATGGCTCAGTAATGAAAATTGAGCAAAACTGAGCATGCTCAGCAAAATCCCCTAAAGTTGCCAGAATGAATAAAATTGATTTCTGCTCAGTTTGTAAAAAAAAAAAAAAATGCTGAGCATGCTCAGTATAGCTTATTTTTCACTTCTGACCATTTTTTGTAAAATTGGGTATATGTTTTGCCCATCCCAAGTTCACATTTTCCTTCTGGGTAGAATTGCAAATGTTTGTAGTGAGTTTGACCAATGGAGCTGCTTCTACCCATCCGGATAAGTCGTCCCGTGCTACTATCAGGTACTTATACTGTCCTGCTTTGATGTGACATGCATCCAGCGCAACTCGTCCAAAAAGATTACTGCTACCAGTCGGATTTCGAATTTCCCTTGGTACTAGTGGATCCCTCTTCTGACAAGCTGCACAACTTTTAACCCATAATTTTACCTTCTTCTTCAGACTGGGCCACCAAAACCGTGTTACTAGCCGCTGATACGTTTCTTCCACTCCTCGATGGCCTAACTCTTCATGGACCTTCCGGAGGAGTTTTTCTTGATAAGTATCTTTGGATATAACTATTTGCGGGGCTGGTGAATGCTTCCTCACGAGCCTTCCTTTGCTGCTGTAGAATTTGGCTGAGTTTCTTCTTAATTTTGCAAACTCTTCTTTGTCCATATCTGGTGGTTGCTCGAGAGTTTCCAAATAGTGTCGTAGTTGCCGCCAATATCCAGGTTCCTCCCACTCCTTTGTCTCTAATTGGGTTTGAAGTGAGCAGATCCAAAACAGGTAGCATGGCTTTATAAGTGGTTCTTCTTCATCAAAGTCAGGCTGGTCTTCATAGAATTCTTCTTCCTTGCTCGAAATTGGTCTTCTGGAGAGTGCATCCGGTAATGTGAAGGTTTTTCCTGGCTTATGTACTATGTCAAATGAAAAAAGCTGAATGAAAGCCACCCATCTGGTCATAGGGGCGTTTGGAAGTGAGGGAGAGTTGATCATTTGAATTAAAGACTTGGCGTCCACTTGGAGTTCAAAATGCTGGCCCCACAGGTACGTCTGAAGTTTCTTCAAAATCCTAGCTACTCCACATAGTTCTAATTTTGGTTGAGAGTACCTTGATTCCACTGGTGAAAAGACTATCAATTCATAGAGAACTGGTCGATCCAACCCTGTGTCTAATTCTTGCTGAGATAGTACTGCTCCTGCAGCTATAAAACTTGAGTCCACCGCTAGTCAAATGATCCCGGCCTCAGGTGAATAGTCAATACTCTTCAAAACAATATCTTCTCCAATTATTTGCTTCAGTCGATTGAATGCTTGATTGCAGGCGCCACTCCATATCCATTCTTCTTCCTTCCTGGTAAGTTGCCTGAGAGGTGCTGCTTTTTCTGATAGATTCTCTATAAATATTCGCACGTAAGTGACTAATCCTAGAAATCCTCTGAGTTCCGTGACATTTTCAGGAGTTGGCCAGGTTATGATTTTGTTTTTCTTCTGCCTGGATACCCGTCGCCCTTCCTTTGAGACCACGTGACCTACAATATCCAAAGCTGGGACGCAACACGCGAATTTCTTGCCTGATATCGTGAGCCCGGCCTCTTCAATCCTGAATAGTACCCTTTCCAAAGTAATCGCATACTCCCATATAAACCATCTAATCCTCGGATTCTCCTTCAGTACCTTGCCGTTGTAAGTTGTCCTTGGTCCTTTGATTCCTCCATCGTCTATGAATACGCCTACATACTCTGGTATTTCTTCCTGCAGGATCCACATCATCTGTGCTTGATAGACTGCTACCGAGTTAGTTGCTCCTTGAGGTAATCGCGTGAGCTGAAATCTTCCCAAAGGTGTGTCAAAGGTTTTCAAAGGTCGAGATTCCTCCGCTAATTCCCTTTCGTCATATCCTCCCATGATGTCGCCTAGTCCATAGCACGCACGTCCAGCAAATGCTTCGATAAATCTTTCTGTTGCGGGTGGTAGTCCAGCATCCCGAATTGTCACTCTATTCATTTCTTGAAGGTTGTGGACTATCCGGAGCTTCCCATCATGCTTTTTGACACAAAAGACTGGGCTTGAATAACTTGAGGTTGACTGTTCGTATAACTTGGTTCTTATCCTTTCCCTTACTAACTCTACGTATTCGTCTTTGATAGCTGCGGGTATTGGGATTGGTTTCTTCTGCCATGGCTCATGCTCAATGACTGGAATGACGTAAGGTAGTCCATAAGAATGTTTGAGTAAGCCTCGTTCCGCGGGACAAAACGCTAACGCTCCCTGCCTGAGCACTATAAGATGTTTGAATAACTTGAGTTCTTCTGCGCTTAACCATCCGTCAGGTCCAAAACTGATAACACCCAACCGCTCCTCCGTTACTTTCCAAGTTGGTGTAAAATCTGGTGGATGAGGGGTGAGTGGTGTCTGATACGGATCTCTAGTGAGGGGTGGTCTTTGAAGTGGTGGGTTGATTGATTGCGGCATGGCTTGATTCACGGGCCTGACTTTCTTAGCTACGGGTTTGTATTTGGTCATACACCATAGGGTCTCGCCATCCGGGTCCATGCAGCGGCCGTCCTGATCAGCTAATTTGAGCCCCTTCAAAAGTAAGTTGTTGTTAACCACCGGTCCTTCCTCTTTTCCTTTCTGGTTCCAAGCCCTGATCTTGTTTGAGATGTGCTGAAAGAGCCTATTTTTGGGTTTATCTGTTTTCTTTTTAAAAATAGCTTTGAGGGCCTTAGGAAATATTACCAGTAAAAATAGGAACTTCTTGATGGAGTAGAAAAGTAGGTGAATGTAGATTTTCTTAAACTTTGTTTTGATGGAACTTTGTTTGATAAAGAGTTTTTTAACCCAGATAAATTTTTGATTAGGTGCCCTAGAATTGATGGTCGTTACTGGGTCCAATGGCAATTCTCTGGTTAGGACACCTGAATTCATAAAAAATGCTGGTTGGTTGAAATTTTAGCTGGTTTCCCATTTAGGTGTTTAAACTGATTCCACCCTGTCCCCTTTCCTACTCTGGCAATTGGAACTGTGATTTGTCGTCCAACGTCGCCTTGAAATTGCAGATATTTGCCATCGCCCGGGTAGTCCAAAGTACAGCCGTAATCAAATAAGAATGGTCGTCCCAAAATGCATTCTTGAGCTTGCGGTGCCACAAAGAGGTGTACTGGTCCCGTAAATCGTCCAATTGTAAGATCACAGTTTTCAACTACTCCGTTTATGTCGCACCGCTCTCCCCCAACTCCTCTCATGGGAATGTCCACTTCTACTACTTCCAATCCCAGATCAATTGCTAGTTTGGCTGGTATGACATTGACCATTGACCCCGAATCAATCATGAAGGGTACCCTTTCGTCCTTAATCCGTGTTTCAATGTAACCAAGAGCGCAGCTGTAAAAACAGTTAAAGTCTTTCTCCTCTTCATCTTCCTGTTTGATCATTGCTCCTGCTACTTTATGGGTTTTAGCTCAGACCTCTTTGATGTAGGATAGTTTTGAAGCCTGTGGTCCGGGAATTCTGTTTTGAAGTTTCTTGATGAGCTCCTCCACGTAGGTTGGTGATATAGCGGTGAGCTGGGAAAAAGTGGTTGGCATCTTCATATTGTCTAATTCTACTAACAAAGCTGCCTCAGCTGATGGTTTGTCTTTCTTGGGTTGTGGTGCTTCTAGAATTCTTCCAGGAGTCCTCCTAGTCGCAGGTACTTCCGCAATCACTTCCTCGGATGGTTCCTCCCGATCTATGTCCATTGCAGTTTCTTCGTGTTGGACCTTTCGTCGCCCTCGCATTGCTTCTGCTCGTGTGGTGGCCGCGTTTGCTTCCATCCGGAACTGCTTGTGTTGTTTCAAGGCTTCTTCTTCTCTGGCAGACTGCTTTTTGAGAGCTTCCTCTGATCCTAGCTTTGGTGGGTCCCAAACTATGTGCTGCATTGCTGATTGAATGTCAGAAGGTTCTTCATTGTTTCTGTTGACCTGAAATACTGCTGAATTGTCTGTTGCATATACTGTATTGATTTTTGCTTTTGGTTTTGCTGATTCAGTTGCTACTACAGATCTGATAGGTCTTGAAGGGTCCCAGGGAATTCGCTCGCCACTAGGTAGGTTGAAGAAATTTCCATCTCTTTTCACTAAACCTTCTCGTTCATCCTTCTGAGCTTCATGACAATATGCTGAATTATGACCTTCACGATGACAGTAAGAGCAGGGTCTTGGCTCATAGAGACGTCCCGATGGTGCTTCATTTCCTCGCGAGTATTCTGCTTTGGCTGGGGCATTGAGTTTACTGGCAAGCGCTTCAATGGCTTTGGCCATACTTTTGATTTGTGATTGAACTGGTTCCTTGGGATATTCTTCCAACATCTTTTCTCGTTTCTTTCCATCTCCTTTCTTCCAGTCCAAGTTCTTCTGCATTTCTTTGTTTGCTGCAGCAAAGTTGGATCCAGCTTCGAAGGCGTTTATAGATCGGGCTTGAACTTCGTCCTCCGCTACTTCCATAACGTCTTCTAGCATGGGTGGTTTGTTGTATCCATCTTTTCCCGTAGGTATTAAATCGCTTTTGACTAGTTCTCGATTGATGCTGACTTGATATTCTCGTGAGAATGCCAGGAAAAATAAGTGTGATACACTGGTCTTGGCGGGTATGTGTTTGTTTCGGACCAGGTATTTAGTGATCATCATAAATTTTGACTGGTAGATCCTAAAGTCCTTGATGTCCTTGATCCCTCCTTTGTCTTGACAGAGCTTGATTAAGTCATATAGGTCCTGGATGGTGTAACGGATCTTCAAAGGCGAGCCTCCCCATACATCAAGCATGCTCTTGCGTAGAGTCTTCCAATCCCTGTTGTCGTATCCTTCCATCGATTCTAGTTCCTTCTTCAAGTCTTCGCCTTTCACAAATCTGCATACTTGACGAGCTTTGTCAAAATCTCCTGCGCCATATATCTCAGCAGCCAACTCAAACCGGTCTAGGAATTCTTTGAAGTTATCGCCTTCGTACTTGAGGTCCGGTTCCTTGATTATAACTGCTGGCCGTGGTCTGAAATCCTCAAAATTGTCAGGTCGTAAGCCGTAAGTGCCAGTTGCTGGTTTATTATGTTGCTGTTAGTGGTATTGTTCTTGTTGGTAGTGTTGTTCTTGTTGGTGGTGTTGTTCCTTGCCTAAGTGGGTTGGAGTTTCTTCTTTTTGATGATTCTTTTCTTCTTGCTCTCTTGCCTTTTGTTTCTGATAAGCTGGGAACGTCCTAAGGTTGATTCTAGGTTTTCCTGTGCAATAGGTCGAAATTGGGGGTGGCCGTGGAGGTGTGGGGACGTGTCCAGCGCCAGTGCCAGTGTTAGGTGGATCAATATTCATGTTTAAACTGCCCGGAAATATTCCGCCCGATCCAGAAGGGTTCGTTAATGGTAGGATATTTTCCAAATCTTTGTCTTGTGGATACGGTGCCATTTGTTTATTGTAACTGATTTCTGTTCCTTGTTATTGATTAGTTTCGTTGATACGTTCTTAGTAGTAGTCCCTTGGGTAAATCGGTTTATGGTTGGTCTCTGGTACTTTGATCCAGGGCAAGGTTGGGGTTATGACCGTATTCTTCAATAATTGACGTCCACTCGCGTTATTCTGCAAATCCTCAAACTCCTAAAGTTCGGGTTCCTTTTTTGATTCTAGTCGCAATATTCAGATCTTCTTGTCCTTCTCAATACGCTAGTCTAATTTTGGTAACCTCGCCTCGTGGTCTATATTGGTAGTTGCTTTTGTGGAGGGATGGTGGTTTTTAGGTGAGGAGTACTACTAGAGATACCTGTTAGCTAATAATATATAAGATAACAGAAGGTGTTTAAGATAAACTATGGTGTGTCACTTGTTCAAAAATTTGTTAGTACTCCTATTAGTAACTAATACTTCTGTTTGTTTGGTTATAACTAGGTGATTATACTATGAATCAATAACTTTTAACCTTGCTATGACAACTGGATCCTATCACGTTGGGGACTCCCTTGTAAAGCTCAAAAGTGTCAGTGAAGACCTTTTGCTGAGTGCGGAACGGGATGATGTGAGGATGACTCTGCCGTTCCTATACTAGACACTAAAACAAGACCCCCCAATCTATGATTGGCAGGCTTTAATTCAAGTGATAGTAAGTGTATCCAAGATACTTCAGTTGGTACAGCAAGTGTGGGTGATTAAGAATGTGTTGAGTGTGTATGAATAAAAATGTGACGCTGATGATGATGTTGTTGATGGTAGGTGATGATGATATTGGTGAATGTTGAGAGTGTATGTGGATGATGAAGGTGTGTTAAGCTAATGAGTTCTGGGAGCTGACACTTCTACCAAGGATGGATGATGATGATAATGGTTTGTAGTGCGAAATGAGTTTTTGGGAGCTGACGCTTCTACCAAGTGGGTCAAGATGAGTTGTTTAAATGAGTAATGATGAAGTTGTTATTGCTGATGTTGATTGACTAAAACCTCAATATTGAGTGACTTATAATGAGGAGTGACCAGTGTATTAGACTATAGGGAATAGTAAAAGGTATCTGTGGATGGTGTGTAATGTGATGTGATCCCAGAATCTGGTGAGGAGGGGGAAAACAGCTAGAGGAGAGCCTCTTTTATATCAAAATCCTGACAAATGGGGGGTGGTCAACTTGTGGTTGGAACAATGGTCATGGAACACAGTGGAACAACAAATGATGACTAATCAGGGCTGAGTTGTGGTTGATGGAAACAAATGGAACAATGGAACAAGTGAAATGTGTGTGACTTGTGGTTCTGAACCTGATGGAACTTTCCCTGAGTGTTGTGGGCCTAAGTTGGGTGGAACATCCTAGAAAAGGGGTTACCTGGGCCTAGTGGTTGAGTTGTGGGTGGGGTTTTTGTGTGATTGCCTTGTGAAAGCGCCGTTTAACTATGAATAACTGGAATAAACTTGGGTCTAGGAACTAATATTGGCCATAACTATTGATCCAGGCATGTAAGAGAGATTCCGTGAGTTGTTCCCTAGGATCAAATGGCCTGAAGAATGTTTTGCTGGAACAATCTATGGGGTTTTGAGGGTTTTGTATTTTGGTGACCGTAGTAGGGATTAAGGCTTAGGTGACGGAGTATGTTGATTTGTTGATACTTCCTGATCCGGTCGAGTGGTGATAAATCCGTGAGTTGTGTTCTAGAGTGAATTTTGCCTTAGATTCTGATTCTTCAATAATATTGGAGGATATCTGAGTGGATATAAGAGAAAAAAAAAAAAGGAAAGAAATAGAGAAGAAATAAGAGAAAAATAGATAGAATAAAAAATTGAAAATTTGTGTCATGTTTGGAACACCACACCGTGATGACGTGTTCATTGTCACAGCCCCCCGTGCTCAACAGGCTATCCTAATCTGAGCATTCACAGACGCTGAGGGAGACCGAGGCAAGTGCTTGCCGGGTCTTGATGGGAGTGAGCGGCTTGGTGAGAAAGTCAGCCACATTGTTGTTGGTAGGGACGTAGGAGAGATGGAAGGTTTTGTACTCTTGCTCAATGTGGTGATGGAGCCAATGATAGCGGACGTTGATGTGGTGAGTCCGGTGTTGATAGATGGTGTTCTTGAGCAGCGCAAGGGCACCCTGATTGTTGCAGTGGAGGGTTACCAATGGGGGTGGGAGATGCATGAAGGGTTGGAGGGAATCAAGGAGTTGTCTAGTCCAGACAATGTCCTGGCCTGCCTCTGAGCAGGCCCAATATTCAGATTTGGTGGTAGAAACGGCAGGAGGATCAATGTCCATCTTGGCAAAGCGCCAGCCAATCAGCCCATTGTTCAGGATGGCGCTGCCAGCAAAGGAGTAGGCTTGAGTGGCTGTTGCATAGCTGGCATCGGAGTACGCTACAAGGGTGGAAGGAGAAGGGGATACCACACCAAGAGTCAGTCCAAAGTCCTTCGTTTTCTGGATGTAGCAAAGGACGTGCAGGAAATGAACTTTGTGCATCTTGGAAGGTTTGTTGAGGAAATGGGAAAGATAACTGCAGGGGAAGGAGAGATTGGGCCGAGTACACTGAACAAGATAGTTCAGCAGGCCGATGGCCCGGCAAAAGTTGAACCCCGCGGATAGAGGCAACGGGTCGATGGGGCAAGTGGTTGCATTGGTGGGGAGCAGAGATCCCATGCTACGGCAGTTGAGCATGCCGAACTTGTCAAGGGTCTCACAGCAGTAGCGATCTTGAGAGAGGGTGAGTGTGCGGTTGGCCCAATTGCAACTGACGTGCATGCCAAGGACCCACTTGTAGTCCCCAAGGTCATCCATCTCAAACTGGGACTTGATGGCTTCTTTGAGGAAATCAACCGGGGGACCAACAATGACCAGGTCGTTGACATGTATGTACACGCAGCAGAAGCAAGAGGGTTCTTGGTGGATAAAAAGGCAGGGGTCAACCTCCAACAGGATGAAGTTGACCGATAGAAAGAAATCCTTGAGAGAGCGGTACCAGCAGCGGGGACTCTGTTTGAGGCCGTATAGCAACTTCTGGAGTTTGAGGCCGTGGCCCGGAGGTAATTCCACCCCAAAGCCCTTGGGAACCTTGATGAACAGTTCCTTGTCAGGAACGCCATTGAGAAAGGTGCACTTGACATCCACCTTTTGGATGTTGAAGTCATGAACACTACAAACATTTGTAATTTCACCTAAAGAAAAAACTACTGTTTGGGTTAAGCAAAATGTTAACTTTTTTCAACAAAATGGCTCAGTAATAAAAATTGAGCAAAACTGAGCATGCTCAGCAAAATCCCCCAAAGTTGCCATAATGAATAAAAATCATTTCTGCTCAGTTTCTAAAAAAAAAAAAAATTGCTGAGCATGCTCAGTAAAGCTTATTTTTCACTTCTGACCATTTTCTGTAAAATTGGGTATATGTTAATTTGCCCATCCCAATTTTACATTTTCTTTCTGGGCAGAGTTGCAAATGTTTGTAGTGGAAGGGCTGCCAAGCCAAGGATGAGACGGAGGGTCATGAGGCAACCAGTGGGAGCAAACGTTGCGTTGTAGTCAATCCCCTTGATCTGGTGAAAGCCTTGGACACACAGGCGGGCTTTGTACTTGAGGAGCTGGCCGTTGGCGTCAAACTTTTGCTTGAAGACCCAGGTGGTGTCAAGGGGCTTGGCGCCGGGTGTGAAGGGTGCCACTACCCAGACCTCATGTTGTTGGATGTTGTTAAGCTCAAACTCAACAGCCATGAGCCAATGGGCCTCATCAAGGCGGCCAAGATTCTTGCCGTAAGTGTGTGGGTCCTTCATGGATGCCGGCTCGCCAACAATGAGATTGGCTTGGTGGCAACGGATGACAAGGGCCCGCCGACGCCTAGGCCCGTTGATGATGTTGGACGTGTTGATGGCGGAGCTGATGTCTTGAGGAGCCCTGTCAAAGTGAGGGACGAAGGCATAGCCCCTGGTGGCAGAGTCTTTCTTGTCGGAGGGGCCAGGCAACTCAGGAGAGGTGGGTGGAATGGGAGGGGAGGCGATGGGTACGGAAGGGGACTTTTCTGACTCGGAAGGAGACGGTGAAGAGGGCCCAGGTGGAGTGGTTGGGTGCAAGATGGGGGCATCTTCACCAATCTCAACAATCTGGCTGGACAAAGATTTAGGTGTAAGTACGGAAGGGGGTTGCTCAAGGGTGTACATAGAAGTCAAAGAGCGAGGTGTGATCAATGCTGCTGGGGGAGGATTGGGAAAGGAAAGGAAAAACAGAGGGGAAAAATTTAACATGATGAGAAAATTTGATCTTACGAGTTGAGGGGACCCACAACTTTTAAGAGTGATGGTTTTCATCATACCCAAGGAAGATGGCCTTGGTGCCAGAGGCCGAAAAATTGGAAGTTTGGTTGGATTTCTTGACATAGAGGATGGCACGACACCCAAACGAAACCAGACGGGAGAGATCAGGGGGGGGGGGGGTAACCTTCCACAGCTCAAAAGGGGACTTGAAGCCAATTGAGCTACCTGGGGATTGGTTCTCAAGGAAGACCAAGGTGGAGATGGCTTCACCCCACCAGTGCAGTGGCATGCCGGCCATGGCGAGCATGGCAAAATATTTTTGATAGTGGTACAATTACCGCGCTCGGCTGATTTTGCGCAGTAGCTTGAGAAAGCTATCCTACTTCATTTGTGCCTAAAAAACAACATTCAGCAAGATTAGAATTCCATTCTGCAAAAAGTCAATCAAGAAATCTTAGCTGACCCATTGCTGAAATCCTGAGCTACTCCACAGAACCTCAAAGGTCCTTCCAAGGCTGGCAATCTGTGGCCAAGAAATACAGCGGTGCAGGGAACGCTTGCAGCAAACATGATTGATGACATCCAAAATCCCACCAGCTTGGCCATACGTCAGGTGATGTTCAAGGATGCAGCGGTGAAATTTCCAGAGTTCAAAGCGCGTCTTGAGTTGATGGTTTGCCAATCTCAAGGCCAATAGGAAGATCAGACCTTTGGTTTGAGTGTTGGTTTTACTGAGGAGGCCAAGCAAACCTAGCAAGAGGATAGTACTTTGTAGGGGTGGTGGGTTGATCTGGTAGTGTTGTTGCACTTGGCTTTTTGAGGGGTGTAGGGGGCGGACGTGAGATGTTTGATTTGTTGAGGGGTGTAGGGGGCGGACGTGAGATGCTTGACCCCCTTAGAGGCAAAGAGAGTCTGGAAATGTCCGTTGATGAACTTGCCGCCGTTGTCGGAGACAACCAAGATGAATTTATGTCCGGTGGCGTTCTTGACTTTGGCAAGGAAGGTGGTGAAGGTGAGGTAGGTGTTGGACTTCTTCTTCAAGGGGTATATAAATTGGTACTTGGAGAAGCCATCAATTATCTTGAGGAAGTAGAGGTTTCCCACACGCGAGGCTGGGGTCATGGGACCACAGAGATCCATGTGGATGATCTCAAGTGGCTTGGAGGCAGCCGGGAAAGAACCCAAGAAGGGCTGCCGGTGCATTTTTGAAGTGTCACATACCAAGCAGTTCACGTTGGTGTAGGCCTTCACTGCAAAAGGGGTTGTATCGGTTACAACCCCCCGCGGTAACGTCGGCCAGAGGCGACCGATGTTACATCGGTCGCCCAGACCGATTTTATGTCGGCCGGGCCCACCGATACATTAGAACAAAGGCATAATGTATCGGTGGGACCCGCCGATGTAACATTGGTCTGGTAGACCGATGTTACATCGGTTGCCGCCACCGATCTAGCCGCGGGGGGTTGTAACCGATACAACCCCTTTGGCGGTGCTTTTTCAGACAGGCCAGGCTGGGATGACCAAGGGAGCAATGGAGGTCAAGGACAGTCTGTGGAGAGTCCTTGAAGGTCATGGCGCGGAGACTAACAAAGACCAAGGATTTGATAGGGAGGAAGGAGGTGAAGTACTCCCGCTTCTTGAGATAGTGGCTGGAGGCCCCGCTGTCCAGAACAATTGTGTCAGCCACTCTGGAATTAACGCTGAGGAGTGCCTTTTTGGCGATGGCGGTGTTGGCTTTTTCCAGCAGGCCCTGTGCATAGGCTGTGGCTTTGGCAGGATTGAGTTGGTAACAGTTGGCGGGGGTGTGGCCTGTGCATTCAGGGTTGTGCACACCGTTGGTGCAGAACGGCCGGCGCTTTTTCTTGGAGGAGTTGGGTACGGGAGCAGGGGCGCTCTGTACCGCTAGTGCGGAGGCAGTGGCGGCTAGCTGGGCGGTGCTGTCTTGTTGGCGGCGAAGTTCGGTCTCCAGATTGGTGAGGAACTTATTCATTGTCACGCCAGATGCTTCAGACTTGAAGGAGGCAAATTGGAGGGTCCAAACATAGTGAATGAGGAGGGTAGCCGTTTCAACAGGAAGAAAACCCAGACAGCTTCAAGAGTTTTCTTGTCAAACTTAGTTGAGCTGACTTTGATCATGAGTTGGAACGTCTGGCGGAAAGTATTGATACTTTTCTGCATATTGCCCTCAAAAAAGACAATGTTGTGGAGCTTTTTCATGACGTTGGCGGCTTTCTCGACAGACTTGGCGGCATGGTATTCTAGAATGGAATCCCACAAGGACTTGGGATTTTATGTGTCCAGATTGTTGTAAGACTCAAAAGTGTTGTTTAACCTTTTGCTGAATGGTGAGGGGGAAAAATGGAGATGCAAAACTCTGCCCTTCTATACTATCAGAAAAACAATACCACCAAGCTCGCTTGGCAGATTATTTATTGTGACAGGATTGGTTGGTTCAAGACGCCTGCGGATTATGATAAGTTGAGTGATGATTTCTGATTGTTGTTGATGATTGATAACTATGAGTTGTTGATGTTGGTTTTGATAAAACCTCAAATATTGAATTGGCAGTAATAAATGAGGAGTGACCAGTATACTAGTTGGTGAGCTAGTGCTAGTATTCCTTGTAAATATGTGAGTACAAGATCTGATGAGGAAGGGAAAAACAACTGGAGGAGAGCCTCTTATATAGACAAATATGAGGGATTTTAGCTCCAAGGGAAGTACAACTGAGGCATTTTTGCTGGCACTGCCGGCATTAACCGGTCGAACACGGCTGCTTGAGCGGTGCTCGAACAGCCGTGTTCGACCGGTGTTCGGACGGACACTGTCCGACCGAAGCGAGAGCCAACTGGTCGGACAGATTTGTCCGACCGGTCCCGGCTGGTCCTGTGCAACCGGTCCCAGGAACTGATCGGACAGGCCTGTCCGACCCGCCGGCAGGTGCTTCGGTCGGACAGTGCCTGTCCGACCACCGGTCGAACACGGCTGTTCGAGCACCGCTCGAACTGCCGTGTTCGACCGGTTAATGCCGGCAGTGTGGTGGTGACAGTGGGGGCAGTGCAGTCAGGTGATGTGGCTGTGCATACATGTGACCTGTATTTGCATACATGTGACCTGTATTTGCATACATGTGACCTGTATTTGCATACATGTGATGAGGCTGTGCACTCAGGTGACCTGTATTGGTGAAAAAAAGAACAATATGGAAAAAAAGAACCATGTGACCCATCATGTGACCTTCCATGTGACCAGGCTGTGCTGAGTGGTGTCATGCGGCTGTGTAGTGGTGTCATGCGGCTGTGTAGTGGTGTCATGCGGCTGTGTAGTGGTGTCATGCGGCTGTGTAGTCGGAAAATCCACTAATGTAATCTGCATGTGACCAGGCTGTACTGAGTATGGGTTATGGGTTACTTGTGGGGTCGTGTAACTGATGCAAAACCGGGTGTTGGAACTTGTATTGGCTATACCTCCTAATCTGTACATGTAATGAGAATTCCGTGTGTAGTTTCCTAGAATGATTTTCTCCGTAGAATATGTTTTTGAAGTCATATATTGAGATTTGAGAGTTGTGTAATTTCGTATATGTAGCAAGTATGTAGGTTGATGTATCCGTAACTTCTGATCCTCTTGAGTTATAATCGTGTTGGAAAGTGTTACTAGGGGTAATTTCAGCTGTAGATTCTGAATCTGGAATAATATCAGCTGATTTGTGAGTGGATGGATGAGAAAAAGTGGGAAGTAGGAAAAAAGAAATAGAGAAATATAAGAAAAATAGAAAATATGAGATGAGAAAAAAACTGAAAATTTATGGCATATTTAGACTACCACATTGTCCACAAAACGAGTGGAGTCCTTGCGGCACAGGTGGAGCCAAATGAAGGTGGTGACTTGAACTAGTTGCTCCTGGTATTCTGGGTGATTCATGAGAGCAGGGGTGTGTTCCTTGATGTACCCGTCAAAGCCGTGATAGGCAAGGGCATTGTGCATGTTGTAGCACCATGCTGAAAAATTGGTCTTGTTGAGCTTTTCGGTGCAGAGCCTGATGGAGCCAGGGGAAGAAGAACTGCCGTTTGAGGGATTGGCAGCCATGTTGAAGGAGAAAGTGGAGCTATTGTGAGCAGGGGATGTGGATGGCAAGGACACCTCAGGGACTTCTGGTGTAGAGGGTTGAGAGGCTCTGGGGGTAGTGGGTGAGTCGGGAACAGGGGTGGATTCAGGGGTAGAGGGTTGGAAAGCTCCCGGGATTTCAGACAAATCCGCCACAGTTAAGGATTCCTATTTCTTGGATCATCGTACCTTGGTAGCTAAACTTTGGTACCGTGCTCAGTGCGCTGGGCTCATAACCTGAGAAATGCCAGTGACAGCTGTGAGCAACGGGAGGAGAAGAGCTCTGAGAGAGACAAGCAGAGGAACAAGGAATACCTGAGAAATGCCAGTGACAGCTGTGAGCAACAGGAGGAGAAGAGCTCCAAGAGAGACAAGCAGAGGAACGAGGAATACCTAGTCAAGGTACAAGACGGGATGACACAATGGATGAATGAGTGGATTGCATGATGAGCAAGAATAGAGATGAAGAGGAAAGAAAAAAGGAGGAAAAAGAAAAGAAGAAAGTGAACCTGAGAAATGCCAGTGACAGCTATGAGCAACGGGAGGAGAAGAGCTCTGAGAGAGACAAGCAGAGGAACAAGGAATACCTAGTTGAGGTATGAGACGGGATGACACAATGGATGAATGAGTGAGGAAAAGAAGAGAAGAGAGAGAGAGACTACAACGGAGAATCTAAACTAGGGAAGTGATGAAACCTAATCTAGATACAAGGTACACGCAGTAGCCTTTCTAACCTAACCCTATCTATCATGTCCTCCTGTGATGATGTGTTCATTGTCACACAAGGGATACAAAGAGGATATTCCACAATGAAAGATCAATTTTCACTTGAAAAGTAACATCAAAAAATTCAAAAGGCCCCTTTCTAACTTTTACGCAAGTGAAAATTGATTATGCATGTTTTTCAGGGGTTCTATGACCTTCTGTACCTTGGAAAACTGAAAGAACTTCTCATCAAGCTGTGACATTTCTGTGAAATTTCAGACCCCTTCCCATTGTCCCTCTATGTGTTTAAAATCTAGAAAACAGATGCACACTGTCAGAAAACCAGAAGAGGAAATGCAGAAGTACCAGAATTGAAGCTGCCAATTCTGTCTGAAAACTCAACAGTGACTGCAAACTGCAAGAAGAAACCTGTGGCCAGTCAGTTCAGCTCTACCCAATTCATCATTCAAGGGAGTGCATAACTTGTGGAAACATATCTTACTGGCCAGAATGGAAGTTCATAATCTTATATATACCAAGGGGTTCCATAAGGTTTGGAAACAGATCTTCCTGGCCAGCATATTGGAATTTTATAAGCTCATGTGACAAAAAGGAAACAATATATTTCAAGTCAATCCACACTAGGGGAGTTTCCTTGGCACTCCCTAGCAAGTGCCTTCACCCTGCTGAACTACAGTAGTTCAGTAGGGTGAAGGCACTTGCAAGGGAGTGACAAGGAAACTCCCCTGGTGCCAACAGTCCAAGTGTGGCAAATCAGGAATGTTGAGAACATTGTTATTATGGTGAAGATCAGTTTCAATTTATTGCAGCTGAGTTTCATTGAAGAAAATTAAACTTTTAAGGATCACAGTAGGAGATCCAGAAGAGTTGCTAGTGCAGGTTGCTATCCAAATTCAACCCAACCCCAAAATCAGCACCCACCAAGGGTGCCAAAAGGGGTGCTACTATGCCTCCAGAGCTAAAAGGTGCCAACAAGTTGCCACATCTGGCAGCCATCTAGAAGCTGTGAAAGACACATTCACCAGGGGAGAATTTATGGCACTGGCATGCCAGTGCCACTCCATGTGTTTTTACTGGAACCCGGTGCTAATGATCCTACAGGTTAGATCCAAGTGAACCTGAAATGATGCTGATGTGGGTTAAGATAATTGGGCAACATCTTCTGAAGTGAAGCATGAAGCAGGCTGATGTTAAAATGATCAAAATTTTAACTTTATGATGAATGAATCCACAAATTATGTAGAGCTCAGGCAGAAATTTAGTCAATCTTCTGACTTTCTTAATTTTCATATATTGGTCCAATCATCATTGGGCCATTTCAAAAAACTGTCTTGAATAACTCTAAAAAAGTATTTCCTTTCATTGTGTACAAAGAAATAAGCTGATGAACAAGTCCATACCAACCATCATGAATAATTTCATGGATTTTTCAAGGCAATTTCCATCTAAAACTCTTAAAAGTGTCTTCTGTAATCCTAGATTTTCAAAAAAAAATGTGTACTAAAAGCATTCTAATCATATATTTAGCACATTTAGAGCTAAATTTATTTCCCTCAAAAGCTAAATTTTCATAATTTTATATGCAAATTAAATTTTTCTTGGTCCGTAGATCTTATGAAGTCCTGATGTTCACAAAAAAAATGAATGTCAATTTCAAAAATTGTGACGTCCAAATTTTTTTTCCATTGCAACTGAATTTTAAAACTTGTCAAAAAAATGAGCAGGATTCCTGCTTACTGCTGACCTCCAAGATGCTCCAACATTAATTAAATTTTGACTTGGATTTTTTCCTAGATGATTTTGCACAGTCACTGTGCATTTTGCACAGTGACTGTGCATTGAACATGTGTAATATTTGCTTTTTTTTTTTTTTGGAGTTGGGCCAAAAGTTGTGCCAGAGTTGCCAAAGACCAACTCCCATTGGTCACGTTTTTTTTGTGGTGCTTGGTGTATGCTCGTTACATTTTTGTGACATTTGAATTTGTCCTCTGGTGCACGATTGTGCAGTAGAGTACTAATTCAGATTTCACAATGGTTTACAGGTGTGTGAAAGGTTTCAAAGGCTGTTCTTGCCGTTTTGACCAGGCATAGGTTAAAATGGGACAACATGGTTGAAATTCCAAACAATCCTTTGCTGGAAAGTTTGGTCCAAGGCATAAAATGTGCATACACTACAAACATTTTCAATTCTACCCAGAAGGAAAATGTGAACTTGGGATGGGCAAAACATATACCCAATTTTACAAAAAATGGTCAGAAGTGAAAAATAAGCTATACTGAGCATGCTCAGCATTTTTTTTTTTTTTTTACAAACTGAGAAAAAATAAATTTTATTCATTCTGGCAACTTTAGGGAATTTTGCTGAGCATGCTCAGTTTTGCTCTATTTTTATTACTGAGCCATTTTGTTGAAAAAAATTAACATTTTGCCTAACCCAAACAGTTGTTTTTTCTTTGGGTAAAATTACAAATGTTTGTAGTGCATATGGGGGTAGGTAAAAAGCCAAAGATCAAGATTTTAAATTTCCTAGAAAATGCAGGACCAACTACAATGCAGAATTGTGGCATCTCAAAAAAAGAAGATGGTGAATTCATTCCTTTCAATAAATCCATTATGTTTAAGTTTTTTTGGCTCAACAAAAAGGAAAAAGAAGGTAATTTCTTGGAATGAAATGATCAACAAGAAAGTATAATCTTAAAATAATGATGAATTCAGAACCCTGGGCTTTTTAGTATCAGTTCAGGTTTGCATGCTCCAAGTTTTCCACTTGAGCTCAACATAACATCACTACATATCAAGCAACACATGCTATGAAATTACCCATGAGTTCAAACTGAATTCCAGTTGAACATGCAGTTTACATGTGACTACCTGCAAACACACTTCAAACCACAAGAGAGTTATGAGTTGTGCAATTGCACCCGTCGGCGGGTGCCATGAAATCTCCCCTGGTGATTTCATCCTGTTTTACACACAATTCCCACCGAGCATTCCCATAGGAACATATATTTTCCAACGGGAAACAAACTTTTGCTGGTATCTAGCTCCGCTGATAACACTACTGCTGCTTGACAAACACTTTCAAATTGCTAAACCTCAAAGTCAGGGAGCTATCTCTTGGGTTTAGCACCCCGTACATAGCAACTCTGCTGGAGATTCTCTAATTCATTTTTTGTTATTGATATTTAATTCCTTTCAGTTTATAGATTCATTTAAAGCATGACCTGATTTTTTCTGTTGCTCCCAAGCATCTTTTTATGGTGTTTCATTTAGACACATGAAATTCTGTTTAAAGCATTGTAAGTTTGAAAAACATATGGGAACAATTTGGAAGAAATCAAAACTTAAATGGGACATATTGGAAATGATGGAGGGATTCTGTCATGAGATTTCCCATGCACACATGTCATGTCACAGATTCACTTCTATATATAGAGTTGTAAAGGGAGAGGGGTCAATGACTTCCCTCATCTTGCGAAATGCAATCTTAACCATCATGGGATTACAACAGACAGAGACCAGCTTGCAAGAGCCACAGCACACCTTCCTCATCTAGACAGACCATAACAGATTCTGATGTCCCTTGAGAGGAAAAGCACTAAAAAGTGAAATTCAATCTTACTTGAGCACTGGATTCTGCCAGATCCTTTGTAAAGACAATACACAAGTATATATACATCAAATAAGAAAAAAAATAGACAAATATGCTTTTGAAACTAAAGCTCCTTGAGAAGATTTTGTATGAATACATCAAAAATGAACTGAGATAAATTTACAAAGGAGATGTGAATTTTGTAGATTGGAATGAAATTTCTCTTCCTGTTATTTACATCTGCATTTTCCCCCTGTTGCAGCAGATCCAAAAAATTTTGTCCTTTGGTAACCTCAAAATTCCTCATCAGCACAAAAAACCTTATGCACATGATGCATAAGGGCCAAACATTTCAACACAAGTTTTTCAGATACTGGTAAAAAATTCTCACCATCAGTCAGCTCTCCAGCAAGAAGTAATTGAGTCAGCAAAGTTCATGCACAAAGAAAATAAGTTTTTTTTTTGAAAAACCTCAATTGCTTGGAAGATCTTTGTAGGATCTGCTATATTGTAAAACCAGAAATGAAAAGACATCCCTGGTCCAACTAATTACAAGAAAATTAAGAAAGAAATCTGCAGAATAAAAAAAAACATATCCTGGATAGACAAAACAAATTTATGATATGCAAACCAAACATAATTCCTTATCAAAAAAAGAAGTGAACTGGATATTTATAGTTAGAGCTATGCTGTAAAAATGGATCGTAGAAGAACAAATGTATATTTTTGGGTTGTGCAATTCTAATTTATGCAAGCAGAAGCTAAAAATGATTTACTTGAAACAAATTGCGATGTGATTCTATTTAGCCATGCACTCCTTGTTGACGTGCGAGTTAGTAAAGATGTTGGAGAAAAAGAAATGGAACGGGATGGATGAATTGGTTTAGATAGAAGGAGGAATTCTCTAGTTTTACAAGATAGGGGGAACATAGACTCTCGGTCCATCGATTGTGATTGATCGAAGTTGGCACTCCTGTGTCAACAATTGTTGCTCTACCAATGTTTCGGTTGGAGTAAGGTCCCAAGACAAGGGCTCTTCCCTGGTCAGTTCTTCGGCAGGGAGAGGGAGACCCAGTTGATTGTAGAGGGCCTCTGCAAAATTGCGTGGCCTGCGTCGATAAGTGGTGATAGTCAGAGATTGGAGATTCGTTAGATGTGTCAGAGAATGTCGAGCCGCCCTGAGCAGGGGTAAAATCGGACTCGAGTACGCTTGGCATTCGATCTTCTTGAGTGACTTGGGTAGCACATTCGTCGTAAATAACAATGGACTAAATATATTTCCTTTCAAATGTAAATTCTCTATAGTTTGGAAAGTATCAATGATCTGATCGATAAACGGTATGCTAAACATTTCATCGGGAGCAGATACTCGAAGTGTCTTGACATTTCGACAGTTCCTAAAAGCCTTTCGCAATCCTTCAGCGCTGAAATCTTGAATTCCCACTCGCTCATCTTCATTCCTAACGGTGCCGTCCTGATCTGGGGTTGAGAATATTTTTTCAAAGACTAACGTTAAGACGTTCCGAGGGAGAATTCCCCGAGTGAGTAAACTAACGAGGGAGTTGCAGGGTTCTCTAGGATGCCACGGTAAAGAAAAATGGCAGGTCAGATGCTTGAGGACTCTTTGGAGCCTTTCTTCATTGAACCCCGGAAAATTGTCGATCGACGGGTCAAGCGGCTGCGGCGACGGCGTTTCTTCAAACGAGTAGATCTCAAGCAATTGTAGATTCAGGGCAGAATTTAACACCTTGAGTACAGATGACAAGGGTATTGACAGAGGGTAATGGATCCTGAGTTCCCTCAGGTGCTTAACCTGCGAGAGAGAGTCCCAAGACTGCAAAGAGGGTTGTAATTTTTGTCCAACCTGAAAAAGAGTGATAGATTCTAAGGGATGGATTTTATTGAGACGGCAAATATGAGCAAATGCTTCATCTCCATCAATCTGAGCGGATATCCTAGTAATCTTCTTGCGCATGCGGAGAGCTAGAGTGAGTTGTGATTGAGAAGGAAGAGAAGAGGATTTGATGGTAGTTGCAATCTTGTGACGTCTTGCGCTGACAGCTTTGTACCACAGTTGTGAAATTAGAGAGATTGAAGTCCAATGAGGGTTGAGAACTTCTGTAAGCCTGACGTAGTTGGCTTCAAATGAGCAGTGCAAGCTTCCAGGTGCATGCCATTCGGGTCGGACTGTACTAATGGACTCTTCGAGTGAGATTAAAGTCTCGAAGGCCTGGAAAATCATCTCGAGAACTTCGTGAGGCAAGACGGGCATTGATTTGGGGGCGTGGGCTAAAGCGGGGTGATTTCTTTGGATCGCCATCATTTTTTCTGAGGTGCGATTAAAGTGGGGTAAGTTCAGTTCATGGATGGTGCGACGGGTCAAATTGCAATGACGCCTTGCAAGTAAGCCTGCATGAGATGGAGAAATCAGCAAGTGATATTGTCAATATTTGGCATTCTTCAAGCATAAGCATTCATCTTTTCTTCCGTCGACGCTGGGGACAAGCAGGAAAAGGCAATACATGGTTGAAATTGAATGCAACTGCAGCACCCAACCCCACCACCAACCCGGTCGGTGTGATTGGCCACCCAATCGATTGAATTGTCATAAAATATAGCAATGGCTTACAAGTTTCGACTGGCAGGACGATCCGGCTTCCAACACAGAAAATCGTGGCTGAAGGGATTCTATTCAATGGATGTGAGCCACTACCACGTTAACTGTTGAAGCTTGCCGAGAATGATAGCAACTGATTCAAGAAGGTGAGGACGTGGCCCAGAGTTTAATTGAGTGTATTTAAAAATCTGCTCAGTGGGCGTCTCAAAGGGTACATAATCTAATAATTCCAAGTTGATCAAAGCCACGGTACGGCAGCAAGCTGAACTTCGGAAGTGGCTTGAAGCGACATTGGGAGCCGGTGCTTAAGAAGGACTCACTGGCTATCCGAACAGCTGACAGCGCTGGCCGATCCGGACCATAAGCTTTTGTACATAATATTTATGCACTGAAGTCTGACGGAACAGGCTCATGAGGTGCTTGGACAGTCTCCTAGCAGAACTGCCTGAAGCTGCAAAGCTCTGCAAAGGTTGCTTGGCCGCGGCAAACCTTCGTGCTCTTCCGTTTTCACTTTCCAACCGGACTGAACTGCAGGAGTGCAGGGCATTCAACCTATTCAATGGCCAGTATCATTTTTGTGTGCAACGAGGTGCAACGTACTAATTAAGAGAGAGAAAAGTATAGATTACTTCAAAGTACTCAGCGATTGACTTCGGCGGGTGACATGCACCGTGACGATAGGCGAGCGTTACACCTTAAATTCCCAAAGTGGTTGAACTTTAAGTTGCAACACAAGTTGTCAAGTTCTGCCCTGTTCTGGCACGTTCTTCTCTGGTCTTCCGGTTCTTCCGTCTTCGTCCGTTCAAGCTTCCGATATCAAGGTTCACTGCGAAGATCATAGTCAACTGATGTCGATGTGACAGACAATGTATCCAATTTGACCAAATATCATTTTTACGTGAGTTTGTGAAGGCAGCAAGATATGTAGATCAAGATCTCAACTGGTTCATGAAAGATGTGTATCAAATACTGCGCCCGCTGCTTTGTATGTAGGTTAGGTGTGTATACATACACCCTCGCGCACCTGTGTGGACTACCTAAACCAATCCAATAGAGTAATTGGTGCGTGCACGGGAAGGCCTTTGGGCTGCCTTTTTGCGGGAGGTTTAATTTCGCTGAGTTCGCCGAACTGGGGTCAAAATTCCCGCTCGAATCCCCCCAAGTTCGCCTGACCTCCGCTCACATCTTACTCTACCTCACCCGACTCATCCAGCGAGTCAATACTGAAAAGCCAAAGCTTCACCAAGTCACGTCGATACTGAAATACATTGCTCCACCAAGACAATAAAGCAAAGCACCACCAAATCAATACTGCAACACCACCATAATTCTTTAGTAGTTTTATCATATTTTACCGCTGACATTTCTATCTTATTGTCTCAATATTTGATTGTCATCGCCATTCACTGTACAACCTTACTCGTCTTTCATTGTGTTAAACGTCTCGCTATTTATCATTGTCGCTAATCAATGTATGGTTTGTAGTTGTCATTTATCATTTCACGTAAGTTTTGATTCTTTTTTCCATTTATTATGGTCCACCAAAGGGAATAAAGGTTTTTTCACCGCATCCATGACCGAGAGCAGACAACAAGGAAACTGAGAGTGAAAAAATAAGTGGCCATACTGATAACAAACAAGTTGAGAGCTATAACAAAAGCAAAAAAGCTGAGATTCAAACATGATTCAAGCACAATCAATGAAGGGACAAGCAAAGAAAGAGATAAGTAGCAAAGAAAAGCATTTATGCCGGCCTCTCTCCACCAATCACCGCCTCGTCATCTAAATCACCATCTTTCCTAACAAGCTTTATCCACTTGTTGTGCAAAGCTCTTAAGACAAACTCAATCTCCTTTATGTGATAATTTTTTGTAGCGCAGTCAAGAAGAATTTTCTCAATTGGATATTCAGCCCCCTCCGCTGAAATCTTCAGGACAAGTCCCCATTCGGCAAGTTTTTTACGAGCATCTCCGGGCCATCCACGGCTTCGTTTACCTTGAGTTGCCTTAACTAAATCAAAACCCATATTAATAATACAACCCAGTAGACAAAGTAAAAAGAAGTGGAGAACTTACCAAGTAACTTCCTGAGCTGATCCAACATTGCACTGTTGTTTTTATCGTAGTCGCCCAGGTCCCAAGGTTCCCTCTCGGCTTGAGGTGTCACTTTGATTCGTTTGTTCGATTTCTGCGGCCGATTAATAGAATTTAAAGCCTCGTCAACAGACAAACCGGAAGCCCACACCCGAAACGTCTTCCAAGGGTCCCCGGTTGGGGCCACCCTCAACAGTGCCATGTATTCAAGCCCAAGGGCACTCCCCCCCGACTTGAAAACAGTTCCGTTTAGATTGGTTGAGCATAGCAAAAAGAATCCCTCCACCTGATGAGCTGAACTGAAATAGTTGAACTGGAAGATCCCTTGTCAACCAAGTCCAAAGATGAGTCAAGAAGAGATCACTCACATCTCTCACAGCCTTGTTGACCCATTTATCGCAAGCACTCTCAGCCTCATAGTTCGATTTTTTTGACATTGGCAAAGCAACAGTCTCCTTGGGCGTATTGATAGTCGCTGGGTTTCTTGGATGTGGTTGATTGGCATCAATTTCTTCCGCCTCATCCTCGGGCTCCAGAGCTTCGGGGTCATCCAATGGCTCAAGCCCCATTTGAATTCGTAAGTCGTTAATGAAATCCCAGTTGCAGAACTTGAGCTGATCTTCTTCACAAAGCTCCCTCCAGACATCGGCAACCTGCTGCATCCGCTCACTAGGGGGAAATTCCTCTCCAAACGGACAATTAATATCACAAATGTCAGGATACTGCCAATCTATCTAGAACGAAAAGAAGTATTCTACATACTCAAAGCAAAAATTTTCCTAGCATCCGGCGAATAACGGCAGAAATTATTGAATCGGTTGGGTGTTCTCGATTTGTTGTAGACGCCAAGCCATTTGAACAGGAGCTCGGCTCAAATTTGACTCCTGAGTGCAACTAGTTGGACCTGCTTTTGATATTCCAACATTATCTGTCGGAGCTCATCTTTAACAGCGTTTGTTATTCGCTTATTCTGGCAGGTGGCCGCTTGAGCCACTCGGATAATGTGGTGATCAGCATCTTGGAACGATTGAGCGACTTGATCTCCAGTTGGTCTTGGTTGGCTAAGGGTACGAGTTGTAGCACGGGTAGAGGACTGATTTGGTGTTGCAGTATTTGTTCCGGTAACGTTGTTGCTTCCCAAGGTGGGAGCAGTGGTCTCGTTAGCAGGCCCGGAGCCCAAGGTGTTGGCAGCTGCCACGTTCGCAGGTCTTGAGCCCAAGGTGGGGATAGCTGGTGTGTTGGTAGGCCCAGTAGACGATTGGCGTTTGCGTTTCTTGTATGGCCCACGCTTCTTTTTGTTTTTTTGGGTGGGTGGTGCAGATTGAACACTGGAAACGTTTTGGTCGGGTAGTGTATTGCCGGCGGCCGCGGGATGACTACCAGGTAATGAAGCTGCAGCGGGATGACTACCAGTTAACGCGGCCAACGCAAGATGACTACCAGGTAACATGCCCGTGGCAGGATGACTACCAGGTAACGCAGCCGCGGTGGGATGGCCAACATGGAACGCGGCTACGGCCGGACGACTAACACGTATTGCGGTGGTGGTGGGATGAGTACCAAAGAATGTGCCAGCGCGGAGGGATGAGCACCAGGTAACGCGGCGGCGAAGCAGGATGAGCAACACCAGTTGCAACAATATTGCCAGTTGTTCCATGCATGGATGTGTGACCAAGGGGTAACATGTAAGCTGAAGTCTATGGGACCTTGGTTAAACTGTGGGAAGAGACAAGACACATACCCTGACGCATGGTTATCGTGGGTAAGCTCATAGTGACCGTGCCCGGTGGAGTTTTGATCGGAGACGCCATTGCTGTTGTTTGCCGAGTTCTGCCTGTAGTACACACCCGAGGCATCCATAAAAGCAAGTCCAAGGTCGGGTTGAATTGCGTATTGCATTGTTTTTTGAATGAAGTGAAGGAGATGAGGGTACGATTAAGCTGAAAATTGCAAGAGATGAAGGTATATAAAAGAGAGGATTGTGATGGGAACAATCTTTGATGTTGTTCAGAAACTACACGTGTTAACAAGTGTGCAAGCACCATTGGTGCGATCCGGTGCGCACTCCAAACTTTGCGCCATGCGTCCCCATTGGCCACTACATGGCCAATGGTAATAATGATGCATGCTCTACACAGCTCACTATCCATCAACAATGGTGGGATAATAATATTTGAAAAATGGAGATGAAAATCCAAATGAGCTACATTAGATGAATTTTTCATTCTTGCACAAATGGAACACCTTTTATTAGTCCACAAAAAAGGTCAATGTGGTAATACCCAGACTGTGTATAACATTGAAATGGCCAATGTGTGTAACCTTTGAAAGGGTTCTGTGGATGAATTTCAAATTAATTTTCTTTTTGCTTTCCTTTATCTAATTTATTGAAAATCTGGAGGGTTGTTTAGTATATTTTTGAGGAGCTGCAGAGGTGTGATACTTTTTGACCAAACTGGCTTGGAGTAGGAGAAAACCAGAACTGTGTATAACTTTTGAAGGGCTGTCACTATCCATGTGAGAATTTCACAGCAATTAGTAAAGTGGTTTATCTGGATTAGTTTCAATTTTCATCTTCTTTGTGTTTGTGGTTGAGGAGCTGCAGAGGTGTGATACTTTTTGACAAAACTGGCCTGGAGTAGGAAAAAACCAGAACTGTGTATAACTTTTGAAGGGCTGTCACTATCCATGTGAAAATTTCACAGCAATTAGTAAAGTGGTTTATCTAAATTAGTTTCAATTTTCATCTTCTTTGTATTTGTGGTTGAGGAGCTGCAGAGGTGTGATACTTTTTGACAAAACTGGCCTGGAGTAGGAAAAAACCAAAACTGTGTATAACTTTTGAAGGGCTGTCACTATCCATGTGAAAATTTCACAGCAATTAGTAAAGTGGTTTATCTAAATTAATTTTAATTTTTGTCCCCTTTGTGTTTGTGGTTGAGGAGCTGCAGAGGTGTGATGCTTTTTGACAAAACTGGCCTGTAGTAGGAAAAAACCAGAACTGTGTATAAATTTTGAAGGGCTGTCACTATCCATGTGAAAATTTCACAGCAATTAGTAAAGTGGTTTATCTACATGAGTTTCAATTTTCATCTTCTTTGTATTTGTGGTTGAGGAGCTGCAGAGGTGTGATACTTTTTGACAAAACTGGCCTGGAGTAGGAAAAAACCAGAACTGTGTATAACTTTTGAAGGGCTGTCACTATCCATGTGAAAATTTCACAGTAATTAGAAAGGATATTTATCTAAAGGAGGTTCAATTTTTATCCTCTTTGTGTATGTTGTTGAGGAGCTGCAGAGGTGTGATGGTTTTTGGCCAAACTGGCCTGGATTAGGAACAAGCCAGAACTGTGTATAACTTTTGAAGAGCTACCACTATCCAAGTGAAAATTTTACATGATTCAGTTAATTCATTCATTAAATTGATTTACAATTTGCAGCTTCATTCATGTATATGGTTTCAGAGGTACAGATCATGAGTGATGTGTCTGGTCCAAAGTGGCTTATGGTTGAAAAATGTGGAACTTTGAATGACTTTTCAATGGCTGTCACTAGCATAAAATTTTACAGTGTTGATATGGTTTATTGATTCAATTGGCCTGAAATGGTCATATTGAGAAATTTGAAGGTAAGGCAGTCATTGGGACCAGTGCATCCCTGGCCATGCTTCAATACACATCATTGGAGTGGAGTGAGTGCATTTTACTTGCACATGAAAGTTTGGTGAGTCACATAAGAGTTTGGATAGTTATGCATCACTTGTGATTTGTACCTCCTCAACAATAAAACAAAGCTACAAATTATAAATCAATTATATGAATCAATTACCTGAATAATGTGCAATTCTCACTTGGATAGTGGCAGCCCTTGAAAAGTTATACATGGTTCTGCTTTTCTTGCCTACTCCAGCCCAGCTTGGACAAAAAGGATCAAACCTCTGCAGCTCCTAAACCACATACACAAAGAGAATAAAAATTGAAAATCATGAAAATAAATAACTTTCCTAATTACTCTGAAAGTTTCACATGGATAGTGACAGCCCTTCAAAAGTTATTCACACTTCTGGTTTTTCTTCTCCTTCAAGCCAGTTTGGTCAACAAGCATCACACCTCTGCAGCTCCTCAACCACAAATACAAAGAAGATGAAAATTGAAACTAATTTAGATAAACCACTTTACTAATTGCTGTGAAATTTTCACATGGATAGTGACAGCCCTTCAAAAGTTATACACAGTTCTGGTTTTTTCCTACTCCAGGCCAGTTTTGTCAAAAAGTATCACACCTCTGCAGCTCCTCAACCACAAACACAAAGAAGATGAAAATTGAAACTAATCCAGATAAACCACTTTACTAATTGCTGTGAAATTCTCACATGGATAGTGACAGCCCTTCACAATTTATACACAGTTCTGGTTTTTTCCTACTGCAGGCCAGTTTGGTCAAAAATTATCACACCACTGCAGGCCCTCAACCACTCATGTAAACAGGAAAGATAGTAAGTAACTTGAAATTTTATTATTTTGAATACTTTATCATCAAAAGTGAAAAAATATCATCAAATTTAATACCAAACCAAACAAAAATTGAATTTAAATCCCCCCTATTCCTAAGCAAATTTGCATGTTACTAACCAAATTTGCATGTTCACTCTGGTTCTTTATTAATGCTAATTTAATTTATTCTCAGCCTCTCCAGCCTAGGTGTGTTGGGGACATATTAATTTGTATGGGAGTGCAATGTATTTATGTATTGGGGTCTATTTACCCTCTGAGGTGTTATTCCTTTTTGTGTAGGGGCTATCCATTTGAAAGCGTAAGCCTTTTGTAATAGTTATCTTGTATAGCACTATTTTCAAGATATGTATACAACGGCAACCACCTTTTTCTAAATATTCCCCTTCCTGTTCTTCCATTGCCACCTGCTCTGCATCCATCTCAACTCTTTTCCAACAGCGCATATTGAAAACATTCAACCACCAGAAAACCCGCTGAAATGCCTGATATATTCCGACGTAGACGAGCCTCGCATACTCCCAACGAAAGACCCATTCAAGAACGACTAATGGTTCTAGAGCGACTGCAGCAATTATCACAAGGAATGGACCCTCGAATGCTTATTGAACCAACAATTGCAACAGCCGGCACCCGCAGAGAACAGCATGACGAGGAGACCCAGCAATCCCTTCAAGACGAGAACTATGGAAATCAACTTGACAACACCGTTGATAACAAAGATGGCAATATCCAACTCAACATCATTGAAGAAGCTCAAGCATATCATACCGAGATGAACCAAAAAGAGAGGCAAAATAGAACTCGCACCCAATGGGAAGATGTCCTTCCTGCACTACACGGCGCTTATTTGTTGCTCAAGACTCACACAAAGAACTGGACACTCCCAAACAGCTTTTCTAATCACACATCCCTGTTCTGCGACTGTAATGACTCCTCTTTTCGCACAGTTGACTTGATAGATCTAAACGGTATGGTTATGTACTACTTTCATTTTTCCATTGTTCCAGCTGTAAACTAACATCATGTCACATTAATCAATGTAAACAGGTCAATGTCGAAAACAGATTCGTTTTTGCTCCTGCACATCAGACCTTTTGCACTTACTTGGTCATGGGTATCTAGGAAGCTCTCCCGTCGCACCTACGACCGCTTTTTCCTTCAATCTACTCGGGTTCCACAATCATTTGTGGAACTGGTGTACAATAGCTTATCATCCATTCATGCAAGCGATGAGGTCATGGCTTGAGGAGCGATCACCTCCTCTACTTACTGCTTCGGGAAAGGTATGATTTTCTCTACTTCTGCTCAACGTTCTCCCCTGCTTCAACTTGCTGAAGCCATTCACTTTTTTGCATTAGAGCCGTGATTTCCGAACTAACTTCTCGGCTACAGTGGACATCTATCGTAATCTTCTTAATCGTACTGAATCAATGGCAAACGAGGTCTTGGAGCTGACAAGACAGGAAAGATTAGCAAGAGACACATGTCCCGCATGCTTTGGGAAATCAATTGACGCAGCAGATACAGAATCACCACTAATCATTTGTCTCGATGGTAATTTCCAGCAACGACATCATGCTGCCGCAAGTAAGAACTACCACCCACTGATGACCCCAAGCAAGTTTGTTCAACCCGAGGCAGTTGCTGCAATGGATTCAACAATTGAACTTCATGAACACCTGAACCATGTCCGACCAACGGTATGTATGACTTCAATGCTTACTATCACTTGAATGCTTGGCAATGCAATACACTCAACTGATTCATAACTTGAAAGTCTGATAAATGTGCTGAAGCGCACAAAGCTGCAGATGACACACGAAACCAGTCCACCTGGAAGGCATGTGATGACACTGGCTTGATGGGATGCTGTTGCAGGCATGACGCGGTGGTTTCTCTAGCAAATATTTCTGGAGGCGGTGAAAAGAGGAAATACCCTCTTGCAATATTGAATCAGATTATATCTTCTGTGGAACCTGGAAGAGGGATACGTGTCTTATACAACATTGGATGCACATTGAAAAAGTTCATTCTCCTAGTAAGTTGTTTTTCCTGTTTTTCTTCTTCTTTACTCCATTTACTTTCCTGATCCATTCAAACCCATTGCTAGAGAGACATGTTTCGCGAAGAGCGGGATCGCCTGACGTTTGGAACTTCTGTCTTCCACTCGTATGTACACAATTGGAAGTGTCAAATCGAGTTTAGCCCCCGTTTCAATGAAGGTTGGGGGCTTTCCGATGGAGAAGGGTTGGAGCGATTATGGTCCTTTCTATCACCCCTGATCAGCTCTCTTCGGTATTCCACTCGCAATCATCGACTGGCTGCTCTGGCTCACAAAGTTGATTTCCACAACACGAGAGGAATCCACCAGATAGGTGAAGTCACTCCTGTTGTTTTTTTATCAAAGAAGTACTGATTTGAATGAATGTAGTCCAGTGGCTTCGGCAGAAGCACCGCATTGCATCAGCCAAGCAGCTTGATGCAGAAAAAACGCTTGGATCATTGATTGTGCTCCGAAATCCGTTCGACGTAAACGAGGGCATGTATACACCCGACTTCTTCAAGTTGCAATGGACTGATCAAGTGAACTTTCAGAAAGGTCACGATGATGCGCAAACAGAAGAAAATGAACGATTGGCGTCATTCTTAGACCAAGAGGCCACATTAACTCGGCTAAGGTCAGACTCTAGTTTTACTGATAAACCTGCGTGTATCTTCATTTTTTGAATCAATTTTATTTATCTTAGGTCCGAATTAAACAACATGGTTGATTTGTTTAACCCATCTTCTTATAATCGGATCTTGGAAATGGTACATGAGTTTGCAACGGCGGAGGAGCGGCAGAGAGCAATCGCAACAAACCTTGGAGGAGTCCCAATGCACTTGACAGGACCCAATGGTAAGTAGACTTAACAATGCAAATATTTCTTCTTTCTGTCTTTCTGCTAATCAAGGTTTGACCATGAATAAGACAAGGAGCGAAATGCACGTCTGTTAGTGTGGCACGCAAAATCTAGGCTTTACGTTCATGCAGTTGAATTGCACGCCGAGCGACAACCTTTGTCTCGTGGAACACCCGTTGGCACCACTCTTACCACACGAATATTAGCCGCCATGGATCGCCGGAAGAAGCCAATTCAAACGTCTTTGAAGAAGTTCAACATTTACCGAACAGATTACCTTACCCGCTTTGCGCCAAACTGCTTGACACTCCCCGAAAACCAACCCCTGACATATCACACGTTTTCAAATCTTTCGCTTGATCATGCCTTCTGGCAGGACGTTTATCTATACCACTCACGGGCACCATGGGCTCTCAGCGCTGACGTGCGCAAAGGAATTCAGGCAGTGCTTGTTATGGATAGAACAGCTGAAGAGTTTGTGATGATAAGACAAGAGCTCAATAATGTCATGTCATGGGCCGTCAACCATCATCAAAAGATTTGCGAGAGGATTGATAACATTGGTGAGCCCTTTTTTTACCAAAAAACTAAAGCACTAGACTGAATAGCTGTGGATTGTAGAATTGCGGAGGGATGCAGCAGTCAACGATATCGATGGTACCAATGAGTGGTTGCCTGATATCAAACTTGGAGATATCGACAACACCACAAAAATGCAGTTGGTGCTACCAATTTTGGTTGAATACAAAGCTCGACATGAAGCCCTGATGATCAATTGGGCACTCGATGTCGTGGAATTGTGGGATCAGATTCACGAGGGAGATAATCGAGAGCACTCTTGGTTCAATCTGATGGATTGCATTGCAGATCAGCATGTGAGACGTGACGAGCCAGCTGGAAGGGATGAGGAACCGGTGCGACGGGAAGGGGATGACAACGTGGGTGCTGATGATGCAGGAGAGGAGCTTGACCCTGCGGACGTGTTGTCTATGCTTGACTTAGAGGCCGGTGTAGTTGATATTGCTGGTTGAAACAATCACAACAAGAATGTCTAAACTTGCGTCCGATATCCCCAAATTTCTTTTCTCTCATTGCGTATTGATCATGCATACTAGTCTGCTTGTCTCGCGTCTCATTTATCTCAATATGTTGTATTTATTAGGGTTTGTATTTTCATCATCATGATGAAGAAGCAGTCCAAATCAAGAAATCATAACACTTATGATTGGGCACCTGAATACTACATTGTTCAGCATTACAACATGAGAAGAGTTAAACACAGAAGACAGAAGAAAGGTGCTCAAGGATGTATGTGTAAGCAGTGAATTTTAGGCCGACAAGTGATGAAAGAAGAAAGCAGTCAATAAGCGTTCTGGAACGGCGATGTTGCTTCCTTTGGCTTTTCAGTATTGACTCGCTGGATGAGTCGGGTGAGGTAGAGTAAGATGTGAGCGGAGGTCAGGCGAACTTGGGGGGATTCGAGCGGGAATTTTGACCCCAGTTCGGCGAACTCAGCGAAATTAAACCTCCCGCAAAAAGGCAGCCCAAAGGCCTTCCCGTGCACGCACCAATTACTCTATTGGATTGGTTTAGGTAGTCCACACAGGTGCCCTCGCGCAGCTCCAAATTGTTAGAGTTTGAGAGTACCAAGAGAGTAAACCTAACTCAAAACATAGTGAAAATCCTCATGTCAGAACTTTGTCATTGTACCTACTGTACTGCGCCGCATGTCATGTACTTAGTCTATTCGCCCGGCCCGGCTACAATCTCTCCTCATCGAGATTGGAACCGGACCCGGAGCGTACCTGTGCTCACTGCGACGCATTTCTTATTGTCAGGTGAGTAGTAATATCTCATCGAGATTGGAACCGGACCCGGAGCGTACCTGTGCTCACTGCGACGCATTTCTTATCGTCAGATTTGCACATCTTACAGGTTAAAAGCCGGCACTACCATACGCCGTCTGGGACCCGCGTTTACATACGAGGAGACTGCTGAATGAATGATCGAGAGGAGATTTTAAACCAAGAGAGATCGACTAGAGAACCTGAAGAAAAAAATAAAAGATTAGAAAAGAGAAAAGAAGAAATCGAGAAAGAAAAAGATAAAATAAAAAAAGAAAAATCAGAAAAAGAAAAATTAGAAAAAGAAAAAGAAAAAGGAAATAATAAAAATATTATCAACTCTCTAGCCGAAATCATCATGGCCAACCCGACTCCAGAAGACTTCTTCAACCTGAAGGAGCAATTCTCACAAATGCAACAACTATTGGCACAAATGCATGCGTCGAACCAATCGAATCAACAGTCAAACCACAACACTCGAGCCGACTTCGACGTCGTTAAGTCTTTCCTTAAGTCGCCGACTACCTTCCACGGCGAACACAACCCCCAGAAGGTGAAACTGCTCTACGATGGATCTAATTTCCAACGATGGCAACGAAACATCAATCACACCCTTTCCTACGTTTTTGAAACAGAGGCCAAATTCAGCAAAAACGAGGCCAACTTCATCGCGCGCGGTAACCGCGAGAAAGCTGCTATTGCAGTCTTGCTTCGAGGGACAGTCGATGAGTCACTCCTCAGCATTGTCAAGGGAACAGCCAGCGAATGCCCCCTGGAAATCTACAAACTACTCAAATCGAAGTGCTCGCGCTCAGACCGTCGTCACAAGATTTCGCTTATTGATCAACTGAGCATCCTCATTGCAGACAAGACGCCAGGAAACGAACTCACTCTTGGAAAATGGTCGAAGGTCATGGCAGAGATTACACAGCTCAAGATCACAGCCGATGAGATGGGAGGCCTCTTCCTCCAAAACAGCTTCCTGGCACCCGCAGGCGTTGACCCAAAAACGTTTGAGTTCTCCGTTGACCAACAAATCGAATCGCTCAAGACACCCTCGTTCAGTGATGTGGCGACAATCATCCAGGGTGCATCGAGCAAAACCAAGAACAAAATGGCCGCTACCAATTATCAGCCCATGGAATTGGACAATATCAACGCCACGCAAGTACAATCGACTAGATACGAACCGCCCCAACGACGAGGATTAAACTTGTCTCAACCTCCTCCGAGGAGTAACCTGTCGGTTGACAAAGCGACCTGTTTCCGTGGCGTCAGTCTGAACGATTCTCTGAAGGCCAGGTACGGGAATACTTGCCACTACTGTGGAAAGGATGGTCACTGGTACAATAACTGTAACATGTACTGGGACGATGTGAAGAACCGTATCATTGATGTGCCTCCTGGAGATTTCGATAAACCAAACTCGACCTATACTCCCCCGAATCGTCCTCAATACCCGCCAGCGCGCATTAGACAACTGGACATTCCCGAATCCCACAACGGAAAAATCCTGATTGACTCCGGTGCATCTACCCACGTAAGTGGCTCCCTCGAAATGTTCACTTCAACAGAGCAACTCGAAAAACCAAGAAGAATCCTACTAGCGGTAGCTGACTGCACCGTTGACGTTAGATTCAAGGGCACAATCACGATACCGACGAAGAAGGGGACGTTCACGATCAATGACGTCTACTATTGTCCGGGGGTTGATGGGGCTATTTTATCTGTGGGAAGGTTGACAGAAATGGGTTGGATTCTTACTTGCGAAGGAACTACTGCCCGTCTTATTAGTCCGGATAAACTTGTGTTCAATACCCTGTATAGAAATCACTGCTGGTTCTTAGAAATGATAAAACCAACTCTGCGCATTAACAAAATCACACACCGGCCGTCTTTTGATCCGTACTTATGGCACCGAAGACTAGGACATGTGTCTGAGACAGTTGTCAGGAAATACCTTCAAGAACACCATCCAAAGGAGCTAGCTGGTCAAGAATGGCAGTCATTCTTCTGCGAGCAATGCGCCATATCAAAAGCGTTGAATCAAAAAGCTCCGGGATCAAACTCACTACTGCTCCGAGACGACCCACTTGACATGTTAGTAACAGACGTGGCGGGACCGTTCCCGATGGATCTCCACGGCCATCAATACATGGTAACACTCCGCGATCACGCATCAACCTACATCTGGAACGACACAGTGGCAACGCGCGACCAAGTACCAAACTTGATAGTGTCATGGGTGGAACACATACATAACACACTCGGAAAGTACCCTAAGCAAATCCGCTGCGACAATGCCCCCAAATACACCAGTACCCTCCGAAAACTCATCAAACCCATGGGCATCCTGCTGGCGCCGGTTGCACCTTACAGCCCCGAACAGAATGGCGAAGCCGAGCGAGTCAACCGCACGCTAGGAGACATGGCGAGGACCATGCTCCATGAAAGCCGCATGCCAAGGATGTTCTGGGGCTATGCATACCAAACGGCTGGCTATATTTATAACCGTATCCCTAACTCAAAAGTGAAGACATGCCCCCTCAAGATGCTATACAAGATCGAACCAGACCCAAATGCCCTTTACCCGTTTGGCGCCAAAGCACTAGTTCAAATACCTTCGGAGAGACGGACCAAGCTTGACGAGAGAGCCCAACATGCCAGACTCATTGGTTACCCCGCCGCTGGTGGTGGATGGTTAGTCTACTCTTCGAGAGAGCGACGGATCATACACTCAACCTCAGTCATTTTCCCCGAATTCCAACACTTACCAGTTAAGAAGGACGTGAAAAAGGGCGACCTAGATTTCATCTTAAATTCAATTGCACTGAAATTAGGAGAAGAAGAGACCGATTTAATTGCAAAGAATGAACAGAAAATATTAGCTGAGATTGAAGTAGGACACGATCGACGACTACCTCCCAACATAAAGAAAGCTCTAACATGCCCCAACAGTAAAAAATGGAAGGAAGCAGCTCAATATGAAATGACCAAGTTTTTCGAACTAGATGTGTGGGAACCCGTCAAGCCATTCCCTGGAATAAAAACCCTAGGCTGTAGATGGGTCTTTGCTATCAAACCCGGCACTGGATCTGAACCGGAGACCTTTCGAGCCAGATACGTTGCTAAGGGGTTCAACCAGAAGCTGGGAGTCGACTGCAATGAAACATACGCGCCAACTGCCTCGCTCAACACTCTCCGCCTTCTAGTATCGCTTGCCAATAAAATGAACTACCCCACCGCTACGTTCGATGTGAGCTCGGCTTACCTATACAGTCCTATTGAAGAAGAAGTCTTTTTACAACCGCCAACCGAGATTTGCCCAGAGCTGAAAGGGAAAATCATGAAATTGAAGAAAGCTATGTATGGCACCAAACAAGCTGCTCGGTGCTGGTGGCAATTCTTCAAGACAAAAATGGAAGAGAGTGGTTTCCAAGCTTTGGAACTCGAACCCTCACTCTACATATATTGACGGGGGGCTGACTTCGTGATTATTTGGCTGCACGTCGATGATGGCTTTGCAATTGCTTCCAGACCCAATCTACTTTCAGAACTACGACAGGCAATGGAAAACAACATGAAGATCAAATGGGCAGACGGTATCAAGAGATTAGTGGGTATTGATTTCAAGACGTCAGGGTCAACAGTTGAAATGAGTCAAGAAAGCCTAGCGAAACAAATTGTTGAAGACTACAAACGACCAAACTTTCGCAAAAGAAGCACGCTACCGGATACAGACCTAGAAATCAACGCGGGCGAACCAATAGGTTCAACAGATTACAGATCTGTCATTGGATCCATGATGTACCTCGCAGGGGGAACAAGACCTGACTTATCGTACGCCGTCAACTTGCTCGCGAGATTCAGCAACAACCCGTCTGAAGAACATTGGGTGGCACTCGATTATTTGGTAGGCTATTTGAGAGGGACAACGGGAATGAAGCTGGAGTTTAAGGGGGAAGGGGAGAACTTAGACTTGTGGACGGATGCCAACTGGGGGGGAGAGCACGAGAGGTCAACGTCAGGGTATGTGGTGAAAATGAATGGGGATAGTGTAGCGTGGGGCGCAAAAAGACAAACCGTTGTTGCCTTATCGACGTGTGCGGCAGAATACGTCGCTTTATCCGAGGGAGCGCAAAATCTAGCATCTATATCAATCCTTCTTGAAGACATCGATCACACCGCAAAAATGAACATCTTCTGTGATAATGAAGCCGCAATACTCATCGCCGGCGATAACGCATCAAAGAAGAAGACTCGATATCTCATCAGGGCATTCTATTTCATCAATGACTTTGTGCGCGCAAACAACATCAAATTACAATGGACCAGTACAATCAATCAGCAAGCCGACATTTTTACCAAGAAATTGGGACCCAACAAAATGGAAGCAGCCGTCAAGAAGCTAGGACTGAGCTGGTAAGGTTTACACTCTTGGGGGGGGGTGTTAGAGTTTGAGAGTACCAAGAGAGTAAACCTAACTCAAAACATAGTGAAAATCCTCATGTCAGAACTTTGTCATTGTACCTACTGTACTGCGCCGCATGTCATGTACTTAGTCTATTCGCCCGGCCCGGCTACAATCTCTCCTCATCGAGATTGGAACCGGACCCGGAGCGTACCTGTGCTCACTGCGACGCATTTCTTATCGTCAGGTGAGTAGTAATATCTCATCGAGATTGGAACCGGACCCGGAGCGTACCTGTGCTCACTGCGACGCATTTCTTATCGTCAGATTTGCACATCTTACACAAATAAAGGTGTAACCCGGGGTTCGGGACGGGGTCTGAGGGTTGTCCCGAACCCCACACCCTGAAATGCCCCGGGGCATCCCTGAACCCCGGGGTCGCAGCTTTTCCTCAAATCCAAGCCAAAATTGCCATGTTGGTTCATTTTCCTTGTTTTGTGGATTTTTTTTCCTCTTTTTTTGTTTGATCTGTCATCTTTTTTTTCATCTTTTGTTCTGGTTTTTCTTTTTTTCCTTTGTTTTTCCCGCATTCCTGATACCCCGGGGCATCGGGGCATTGCTGAGGCCGTCCCGAAGCCCCACACCCCGGGGTCAGACCTCGGGGTGAGACCCCGGGGCACTGAAACGGGTTACACCCTTAGCTCCAAAGAGTCAAGACCCAGGGCAACTGCTTTAATCGATTTTTTGACCTGGCCAGAGATGGGTGTGTATTCATGTAAAACTAGATGTTCTCTGGAGGGCTCTTAAGGAGGTGACTACGTGATAGTCTACTACAGTGACCCCGCAATGTAAGCATAACAATGGTGGACACAATCCTTATGCTTACATCGCGGTATGCTTCTAATCAAAGTAAGCATATGCTTATGTAGGACTAACCAATATAAGCAACACATGTATGCCTGCTATTTTATGCTTACATGTGTTTTGATTTTGGAGAATACTGGAAGAAAAAGTCAATTTAGTTTGAGACCACTGGGAAGCTAAGTTTTATGACCTGCACATGGCCATCTGTCCACAAGCTCAACATTCCTGCATCACCGGAGGAGACAAATGCCAGAGATCATACTTATTTTGTACTCTCTGACGGGCTTTCACTGTCCTATATAAGCATATTTTTAATTTTTTTCCTCAAATTTTTATGCATTATGCATTATGCTTAAACAACAATTTTGCAGTAACCAAAAATGGTTCCAAAAGAAAGTATGCATACAGCAAGGTATGCATACAACGTGGATGCTTACATTGCGGGGTCACTGTATGCGTTAGAGAGCCAAAGCCTTATAGGAAAGAAGGCATGCGGCCTAGTTGACAACAATTTGGGCCCCCAACTAGAACAAGAACAAGAGCAACACAAGACCTTCTGACTGCAGCCTAGTGGGCTTGTGTTGGGTCACAGATGGGCGCAGATCAAGCACGTTTGCACCAGCCAAGTTCATTTGAGCTCACTTGGAAAGGGGGTGCTATACCAAATGGGAGTTGGGCATGTTCCCAGATATGCTAGATACACCAGAATGACTTGCAAAATTAATTGCTGCTCCAGTGCCCCAACAGTACTGAAAGAAAAACAGCTTCAACTGGCAGCAGTAGAGATTCAATATTACAAAGGGACGTGAACTACTGCATGTGATCAACAGCTATCAACTGAAGCAGTTTTTCTGGTAGTCCAAAAAACAAAGAAGAAAGAAACCAAAAATCATTTCTCATTGCCACTGATGACCAATATTTTTTTCATCTCCTTTCAAAAGAAATTCTGCTTCAAACATCATCAGCAGTTAGATTTCTGCTCCATGCACAAAGATGACTTATTTCTTCCCCTTGCCTTCAACTTTCAGAAATTGGCAATGTCCTTTCTTTTCCCCAATTTCATTTTTCTTCCCCTCTTTGATCCCCCTGCAAACCCTCTGTCTATAAAATGATACAAAGAACTTAACATATATTATTTCATCAGAAAATGACAAACGACAGAAAAAAAAGAAAGAAAAAGGAGAAGTGAAAGTACCTTAAGGCAGACACAACAATAAAAAAAGACAACTGGACTTGGAGAGAAAGTACAAAGAATAAAAGAAGAGAACTAAAAATAAAGAAGGGTTAGTCAGCTCAAGATTTGCCAGGATGGAGGACCAGGGATTTAGTAAATATGGTCTTCAGGAATGGCTTGAGGCAATGCAGGAACAGGGAAATTGAGCAAATCAATTGAGATATTTGGAATATGTTGAGGTTTCTCATGTGTTGTTTTCTGCTTTCACATCTGTTTCACACTTTCATCTGTGACATCTCACCAGTTTAGTTAGTTCCTGGATCAGCGTGCGTGGATGGCTTCTCCTCATCCTTCCACATCTCACACATCTTGTGTCACACTGCTCCAGGTACGCACTCCACTTCTTTTCTGTCTCTCTTTGTTTCTTCTCTTTCTGTTTCCTTTCTCATTCATCTTGTGTTTTTTTGTTTCTGATGCAATCTGATCCTTCCATGTCTCACACACCTTGCGTCATGCTGCTCTAGCTTCATTAGATCAAGAGAATATACATGGATTGGAGGACAGTGATGCATAGCATGTGAACAGAGAAAAGAAGATATCAGAGACAACAATGAATGCGTTAATGGGGTGGAGAAACTGATTCAGGCTTTTGATATGCAAGAAAAGGTGTTTGACTGCCCATGATATTGATTTAATAGTGTGTAGAGTTCCCCAAGGAATCATTTAGACAAGGCAAAGAGAGCTGCTTATATAGCCAAAGGAATTTGATAACTGGAGCATGTTGGACCATCTGAGAGCTTGGTTGAAAGATGGGAGATCCAAGTGATTCTGAGTGGAGATCCAAGGAAGACACACAGATTGGTTAGATTGGTCTTATCAGAGACAGATTGGGCTGTCTTGAGAGAATTCTGGACTTGTGATTGAGCAAATAGGGGAAAACACTTGTGGAAAAATCTCAACACACCCCCTTTCCTCTAGTAGCAATACACCCATTTATCCTAGGGATCCAAGAAGAGAGGGATGCAGGATGGACTTGGTAAGGAAGTCAGCCAGCATATCAAAGGTTTCAGTGGCGTAGGTGAATGTAGCCAACATAAAGCTCATCATGGGTTATCAAGTATGGTCATAACTGAAAACCGCGGATTTGCAAATGGCGGAAATCCAATATAAAAAAAGTACAGCAACTACATATTTACATTACGTACACATGTAGCACAACACCCGGAAAACTTGACAAAAGCTACCGAGCGGCTTTGGAATGTGTGGAAAGTGGAACGGTGGGCTTGTTCCGAGCCCACCGTTCCACTGTCCCCACATTCCGAAGCCGGCCATTGGGCCATAGCCCCCAAAGGCTGGCTGGGCAGATTGAGTTGTAACATATCTCGATGGCTATGTACAAGCCAGTACAACCATATTTCCAGGCTCGCGGTCATCAAGGAACACAACCCGGCCACAATGGTGGCCACCCAGGAGTACAAGTCAAAGTCCAGTGGCTTTTCTGCCCATTGAGTGGTACAATGTACCCTGGCAGGCCCTATCCCCCCTCAATTTATTCCCCCCCCACCCCGCCTCAATTTATTCCCCCCCCCCCCCCATCAAATTTGCCCATGGTGCTGTGGGGAGCTGGGTCCGGGTGTACTAGTCCGCTGGCTTTCCATTGTGGGATCAGGTGGTGTCAGGCGTTGTGAGAACTCCTTTTGGGATGGGTTGGAAGTCCTGTGAGGGGGAAATAACTGAGATAATATTTCAACTATATATGAACTATTATGACTGTTACGGGTGGTTTGAAAGACCTGCCCCTCTAATATACTATGTAAGAGCTAACACAACAAACTTATTTATTTGATGTGGCTAACTAATGATAGAGGAAAACTGATATGTAGTAGTCTCGTATCAGGCTTAGATCAACTTTCTTCTTCAGCAATATCACCTTTAGTGTGCGTGGATCTTTAATATGATGTAGTGGATGAGATATCTTTAAGTAAAATGTGATAGAGTGGAAGTGATCAAAAATATACTTTGAGTCAAATGATAAAAGCTGATGAAATCTTGTTATCTTTTGTAGTTTTGTGAAAGAGGTGAATATGATGGAGTCTGAAGATGGAGTGAAAAAGATGGGGTCTGTGTGTGTTAGTTGAGTAAGTTCTTTTTCTTTTCTTTCCTTTTACCTAATCTTATTGATGAGTGCTTGATGAGTATTATGAGTATGTGTAATTGATTGAGTGTCTGGTGAGTGCCTCTGTCCGTGATCCTCCAATGAGGTGCTCTGATGAGTGAGTGAACTGATTCTGAGGGGGGGAGAGGCCCTCCTTTTATATTGGATAGTGAGGTATTTTTGCTGGTGTGAAAATCCTTTGAGGGATTTTTGCTGGTGAGGATCTGAATCATGTCTTTTAATTGGTCAGAACCTGATGTCTGAATCCTATGTGATGATTGGTCAGAGCTGAGCCATGTGTCCTTATTGGTCAGAACTTGATGACTGAATTCTTCTTGAGTTTTCCTGTCTGAACCATGAGCTCTGATTGGTCAGAAATTGATGAGCTAATTCTTCCTGAGACTTCTGGCCGAATCGTGCGTCCTGATTGGCCAGACTTCTATTTCTGAATCCTCTGTGTTGATTGGTCAGAACTTGATGGCTGAACCGTACATGATGATTGGTCAAAGTTGATTATGTAAGACTATGGACTAAAACTATGGACTAAAACTATGGACTAAGATATGACTATGTGATTGTCCCTGTGCTATGTACTTATAAAACTATGTATAAAGACTATATATATGTAACTATGGATTAAGTGGGACTAGCCCGGAGGTTTGAGTGAGTGACTATGGTTTAAGTACCAGTGAGAGTGGAAAATATGTAGTGATATGTCTAGGTCTGTGACATCTCTGATGGGATAATTGATCCTTGTGACATATTTGATACTTGAAACCTAAATAACACACCACAGCGTACTTGTCAACGCTGCCTGGTTCCTACCATGGGGACAGTTTGCTACTCCAAGATGTTGAAAGAACATACATATTACGCTACATCGGCTTAGGGTCAAACAAATCAATCCATAAGCAAAAATGCAAAGAACAAGGTGGATGAAAGGAAACAAAATTTCTGCAAAGCGGGTGCCAGCCCTGAGGTAGATCACGGCCGACAGACAACAAAAAGAGTTCTAGATAGGAAGAGCCAGCCCCAATGTAGATCACTGACAAAAAAAAATATGGAGAACAAGCCCCAATGTAATAGAAAATGCCGTCAAGAACAATTCTCACCCCAACCCAATGAAAATCACTAATCCATCCCGCGTCTTTGACAAAGTTGCTTGCTCACCCCAATCCCAGAGGTGTGCTCAGCGCAGTTGCTTCCTTGCCTGCACACCAGGACACCCTTCTTCTATCACTCCCAACATCTTGTACGCCGTCCCCTTGAAGGAATCCATCTTGCTAATGGATGACTTTGCAATAAACTCTTCCCTGTTCTTGATGTTTGCCAGAGCCAATTGAGTTCTCCGGAGAGATTTCCATGTGGCAGCCAATATATCGGAAATCATCTTGCTAATCTCGTGTCTTGGCATGCAGCCAACCACCTTGATACCCGGAAAAGAAGCTATTGGTCCAACACGGACTTTGGAGCACTTGAGTTGAACCCGCGTGACAAGACAGTCACAGTGGTCTTTGAAGTCAATGATTGATGTGCACGATAGACTTGACACAAACCTTTGGCAATCATCAGAGGTTTTCAGTAGTTTGGAAGCTTTCTTGATTGCCAAAGAGGCTGAGATTAAAGACAACTTTTGAGCTCGATGTAAATTGCCTATGGGCACTTCTTCAATTACTTCGGGCTGTTGGTAAGCTGGTGTAGGCATGGGGCAATTGGGTAAGCTGGATAAGTCCTTGTTACTGGCTCGTTTCCGTTTCTGGGGAGTGATAACTGGAATATCACAGTCCGCCTCGGAGTCCTCATTGGTGTCTTCCTTGTCAGCCACCCTCAATGAAGCCAGGATATTGGCTTGCTTAAAGAAACAATTTGGTGGTCTGATAACATGCTTGAAAGGATTCTCTACAACCAGCATTGAGTTTCACTTGGCCAGGTGGTACATATGCTTACAACTGCTACTGTGCCGTCTGAAGTATTGGCAGTTGCAGCTATTTAATTTCTGCTTTGTACCAGTTTCACCGTCCTCCCACTTAACAATGTAGGACATCTCTGTTGGATGTGTCAATGAGCTAACCATAAAATACGATGGAGGAGTATCAGCAGTCTTTCTACAAAAAAAGTGAGAATAAGGTGGACTTACGTGATTGGGCAACCAAGCTCTATGTATTCCGAGTAGATGTGTAACAGTCGTAGTGTATGATTCACCTTTTTACTTGGCATGTCTTTGAAAATCATTCGTGTTTTGTTTGACGGTACCGGTTTCTACTTTGTGGTGTTCCAATTGGTAATCTGGCAGCACTGCTTCTGTAAATATTTGAATGAGCTCATCCATGCGCCGGCATTTGGGAGGAGGGATATATTGTGATTTCAAGACTTTATGCCAAGCTTCTGTATAATTATTGGTGTTGATACCTTGGTATGGGGTCTGTAGATGTTGACTTACGAATAATCAGCCAATCCACTTGAAGAGGGTTTCAGATATGTAATAAAACTATCACACACCATTCTGAAAAAAATGGCACAGTGGGCAAAATTCTTTCCCCATTGCTTCTTGACGTATTTGACATATGTTAAGTTGATTGATATCCATTTTTTACAAAACTGGCTGAGGAGATCTTCTGGGTCATCACCATAGATCACGGATTTGAAATCACCTATGGCTTCCTCGGCGCGACTGCTCAGATCTCGGATGGAATGGGCTTTAAAGGCTTTCATGATGTGAAATGTGCACCAGTAGTGCTTGGGGCAATCACTCATGATGGCACATGGGATCATACTAGTGGTGCTCCGAAGCCATCTGAAGACTTTTTCAATTGGTGTTCTATATCAATTGTAGCATTAACATTCATGTTATATAGATATATCAAATAAAATTCACTTAAGCGGAGGCACGGGCAGTGAATGCCCAACAGACTAGCAAGCCTTTTCCAGATGTTGGATCACAAATAATGATGGTGTACAAGCTGACCTTGCGACCGTCTGAGAGGCAGAGGTTATTGAAGGAATTGTGTGTACTATCAATCAGGATGATTGCCTGACCAGGCTTTATCATTTGCTCCTTCTGCCAAGGGGATTGAAGTGCAAAAATGAAATCAGGCAAGTCTTGAGAAATGGGTAGATACGTGTTCCAGCCAGCCTTCCGTAAGGATTCTTCCCACATATCAACCGACTTAAAAACGTCTGGATTACGTTGTGCCAACACGCACATTTGTCTGCGTATGAGGTACCTCACTCGGTCATAGCTAACAAGGCACCCCTCAGGCCGAAATAGAGATTTGTCAAGCTGTATACACTACAAACATTTGCAACTCTGCCCAGAAAGAAAATGTAAAATTGGGATGGGCAAAACATATACCCAATTTTACAGAAAATGGTCAGAAGTGAAAAATAAGCTTTACTGAGCATGCTCAGCAAATTTTTTTTTTTTTTAGAAACTGAGCAGAAATGATTTTTATTCATTATGGCAACTTTGGGGGATTTTGCTGAGCATGCTCAGTTTTGCTCAATTTTTATTACTGAGCCATTTTGTTGAAAAAAGTTAACATTTTGCTTAACCCAAACAGTAGTTTTTTCTTTAGGTGAAATTACAAATGTTTGTAGTGATATGCAAGATAGCCTCCAGGTTAGAAGCTTATACACAGGATTTGGTTCAAGCACACTATGAAAATGGAGAGAAGCTTACGTTGAGCAGGTCTGGACAACTCAGCAGTGCATGTATGTCTTTTCAAGTCATGCCAGAGATGATGCGCTCAGTAAGCCACTTTGTTACTGATTGGGGGGCTCGCGAAACCAGCATGTCTTCCGGTGAAGTAGGGTCATGGTTATGTTGCCAGTGCCACACGACTTGAAGTGAGTTAGTCAGGAGATGATGAACAATGGAGAATCGCACTTTGCAGCCGCACTTGCAAGAACCAATTTGCTTCCAAGAGTTGATGGCGGCTTGATGAAAACCATTACAAGGGCAACGGTAGCGCATCACAAACAAAAACTCCGTTGGGCGACCTAGGAGAGGTTCACTAGCAGGAATAACCACCTTGGGTTCTTTCTTTGGACACTTGTTGCCAAACATAGGACTGTGGCTTGCATGGCATTTAAAAAGGCTTTGGAATCCTGTGGCGATTGTCCGGGAATGGAGAAAGTATGGGGGTTTGAGGGGAAATCAGCCAGTGTTCCACCAAATTTGCGCACCAGGCGCACAGAGTTAGGTGCGACAACAGTTCCTGCTGGCGCTGCATACTCCTGGGTAAAAGGTAGCAGAACTACATCAAAGAGGTTTGTGACCATGGGATAGGTGTAAGGCAGTTGAGTTTGCTGAGAGATCATGACTGGAAGTTGAGTTTCAGGCATAGCTGGAATTTGAGTTTCAGGGTATATAAAATGATGAGAAAGAATGCTGAAGGCTAGAGCAGAGTAAAAATCAATGACTGCTGATTGATAAATTCAAGATAGAGGTTGCAAAAGTAGAAAAGGGTATAGCAAAGACACTAATAATATATTGAGATGAAGGATAGCGGACAGAGTGAGACAAAACAAACAACAACATCTATATATTGAGAGCTCATGTCCCTCTTGCTCCATCACGAAGCATTCAACCTTCCTCCATGGTTCCAAATAGATCCATCAGAGCACACGCAAAGGCAGCTGTGCATCCAAAGATTTGGCTGCCAGCATAGACCTGTTGGACCATCTGGTCCAACCGGCAGCCAAAAAGATTGTGTTTTCCCGGTCCCAAACAGGTCTGCTCCAGATTTGACATTGGTCAAACCATCAAGCTTCAACTGGTTGGACCATCTGGTCCAGCAGGCTTCTGGTGTTATGTGTTTGTGGTGCGGTGGCACGCACAAAGGCAGTTTTTGTCACCCGCACGGTCCAGTGCTCTCTGGCCAAGCGGGTCGTCCGTCTTGCAACTTTGCAGGACAAAGGCAAATGCCATACTGGCAGTATGTGTTATGCAGTTTTACCTGTGATCCGTACTCGCAACTGCTTATCCACGGTCTTTATCATCCTCATGGCGCATTATGTTGGCTACTTTCATCTCCAGTTTCAGTGTAATGTCAGACAATTTTGGAATCTTTGATGATCTCAAAAATGAAATGGAGGTGTGTCTCAACATTCCCAAAATGACAGGAATTGCAGTTAGCAACAGCAATGCAGCCTTGATTATCTTCATGGAAAATTGTGGGGGAGTATCCCTGGTGATGTCAAACTCAAGCGCAAACTGTTGAAGCCAAAGAAGTTCACTTGAAAAGTCCACCAGAGCACATTACTTCACCTGACAGGTTATGTACAGCAAGACGGTTAGTTTTCTTTCTTCATTTGCCAACAAATCAAGTGGGAATTTTGAATCACAATGTACCCAGTGGCCAAATGAAAAGTGACTAACAAGTTCTTCCAGCAAGCATGAGTCCAACAGTGTAGCCAACAAGTGACACCAGCAAAGAAAAAAAAGTAGACAGCACATAATTGGCTGTGCCCCAAAGATAATGGAGAACATGGGTGAACATCCCCCAGTAGTGGATCCCATGTTTTTCAAGAAAATGGGAAAGGTGGCTGATAGAAAACACAATGTGTGTCAGCCTCTGTGATGCCAAGGGCTAGTACCTTTTAGCTACACAAGGTGATAAGAGTGCAAATGATGGGTAGAGTGGGGTATTTTCACGTAGAAAAGTAGTAAAGAAAGAAATAAAAAGAATATAATTCTTTTTTATAGAGGGGCCTGCTGGCGCAGGGGTGTTTGTAGGTGCCCTCTAAATCAGAGATCTGCTAAGCAGGGTGGTATCTGATTAAGCAAACAATGGGTTTCTGCGTAACAGAAGGTGGTACCAAAGTGCTTTTCCAATTAAGGAACCAGAATGGGGACAGAAGGATAAAAGAAATACTCACTATTGCTTCTTTTAAGCCAAAAAGCCACGTAGGGGGGTGAAGTAGAGCTGCTGGGTAGATTGGATGGTTTCTGCGCAGGAGCTGGTCACGTAGGATGGTTGATTTAATAAGAACACCAAGGATAAAACAGGCAAACAGGGCAGAGTAACTGAAATAAGGACAAGACACGGCGTAACTGATTGACTGTAATAATAATTGATGATGATGAACAACATTTGGCGTGGAAAGAGGGCTCTATATATACTATTTTCACTCATAGTAGAGGACCTTTCTTGCCTGTGTGCGTGTAGTTGCTATATTTCAGCGCAATGTGGCCAATTTGGGAGATTGGCACTAACAAGGCTCATCCCAATGGCACTGCTGATCATTATTTCAGCGTCACAGGTGTTTATAATGACCTTAATAACCTATTTGGTCATTGTAACTAAGGTACATAGCAACATTGACGTGTATTTGTATCTGAAATGGGCCACAAATGACGCGAATGGGCCACAAATGGCTATATCAATCATCAAAGGCCACGCTGGCTATGTTACTCTTATGTATTCAAGGTTTTTATTAATGAAACCTTGTAAATAAACCACGTAGAATCTACTAGTACCCTAGTTACACCTGTACACGTGTGGTAACTAGGGGATTAGCTATTTCCACGCATTTGGCCAATTTCCAATTAGATTATATAATCCACGCGCGGGGTTGGAGGATTAAACCCCAATTGGGCCTAACTCCTAAACTATACACAACACCTCAATTATAAGTCCATAATTGGACATTTCACATATGGTATGTATATATAACAAGTACATACGTGTGTAATGTCATCTGTGACACATAAGTGTGGCCAATTCTTACGGGTAATTGGTTCAAGGTGAAGGAGTAGGAATTCAGGGGTACTTCCAGTGAGGGACCCTACATTAATTTGCATGAGGATTCAGAATATGACATAATATTCTAAGTTATCCTCAAGTTTTAGAAGTTATTAGTATTATTTTGTAAAAAGTAGTTGTTATTTTAATTTATTACTTATTTTTATGGTGCTAGGATTTTGCTAAGTTTATAGAATAAAAATAAGTAAACTAAGTTTTTTTATATATTATTAGTCATATTAATGGGTCTTAATACTGTGGTAATAATGTCTCTTTTTATGTTACTTTTGTCAGGTTGGCTCTGACATAGTAGCAAGCTGACAATGTGAGGGTCATTGAGCTGGATGAGTGAACCAACCACACTCCTGAAATTTATGAAAAGGTTATTGAAGCAATCAGAATGTTTGACAGTGGCACAGTCAAGCTGGAGATTTGGTACAAGGGGCATGGCCACTGATTAGTAATTGGTTATGGGGTAGAGCTCAAGTGGAGAATCTATGTAGTGACTTTGTGAGAGAACCATAGAATTGGGTTGATGATGAACCTTGATACCTAGAAGAAAGTTGGCCAGCCCAAATTCCTTCATGTCAAAATTCAGCTTGATTTCCTCCTTGAAAGATGAAACATATGGACCAAAGATGGCAATGTTGTCCCCATGGAAAAAAATCCCAGTAGCGGAAGGAGACATGAAGAGATATAATACAAAGGTGTTTCAGAAAGTGGATTAAAACCCAACTTTAATCAGCCACCCAGGGAGTTGGCTGTAATAGGCCAGAGGAGTCTGCATGATATCATATATTTTCTTGTTTAGCTTGATACAATACTGGATCCAGTTGAGAGAGAAAACCTGAGGAACCAAAAAGTGCACTTCTTCATCAAGATTTTCATTAAGGAAGCAGTCTTGACATCAAGCTGATCAAACTCAAAGGAATTGATTTCTGTGTAATAAATGAGAGTAAATTACAAGGAGTTCAATCTTCCTGTTGGAGAAAAATTATTAGATGTTGTGAGTATGAGAGAACCTCTGAGCACAGAGGTGGTCAATTCCAGGGCCCCATCAGGAGGAGAGTGATCAATTCAAAAGACCCAGGTAGTGCCCACTGTCTTGATTGATGGGGTCAAGTTACCAACTGTACAAACTCCCAGCAATTTCATCAAATTGAGATCCTTTTTTATGGCGGCTTGAAGTTGCCAAGAAACCAAATCAACAGAGGAGAGAAGCTGATGATGGTGGGACAGGGCCTCATGACTCATGAGAAACTTTAATGAACTAGGCACAAGGGTAACACTTCCAGAGATGATGGATGATATTGGAAGCCAATAATATCCAAGGAGTTCTGAGTGCAGATCCAAGGAAGACACACAGATTGGTTGGATGTGGCTTATCAGAGACAGATTGGAATGTCTTTGAAGAAGTCTTGAATTAGTTTTGAGCAAATAGGGGAAACCCCTTTTGGACAGTCTCAACAATCTGCTTAACTTTTCCCCTTTTTTAGGGTCTTGGAAAAACAACTTCCAATTTTTAGGAAAACAACTCCCAAATGGGCTTGACATTGACTGGACCACTTGCAGACTAAGTGTCTATGTCCTGGGAGTCATTTTCCCAATTCCTCCAGGGAAATAGGAGTTGGACAGAAAATTACACAAAGCCAAAAAATAATATTTGCCTGTGGGAGTTGTTAGCCTAAATCCACGCGTGATCTTGGCAGTCAAATTATTCATTTTTTATTTTTTATTTGTTCTTTCTGATTTTCTATTTGTTCTTTCTTATTTTCTATTTGTTCTTTCTGATTTTCTATTCTTCATTTGTTCTTTCCATTTCCATTTTCATTATGATTGATAGTTCATTTTTATTCTCAGCATTGAATATATAGTACTCAGCTTTTGTCCAAATTTATATCATGTTTTTGCGCTATTGTCACTTTCTACTTATGCGTCAAGTGTTTTTGAACTTTTGACTGAATGAATGACATGTACTAATGGTGTGACTTTGAAAGCAAAAAAAAATGGATCCAATGAAGCTGATTTTGAATTTGAGGGTCTTGGGAGGAACTCATTCAAAGTATATTGAGTGTTTTGTGGTTTTGCCAAAAATCAATACCTCCATTTTTGAATGGCTCTTATTTCAGTCTACCCAGCAACTATAAAGCTCTAAATCTTTCTCCAAAATGAACAAAAAGTTCCTTCCTTAATTCTGTGGGACTTTGGGGTATTTTCTTGTCATAACATAGTGACTGTAAATTTTTGCATTACAAAAAGTAGGAAAATGTACAAAATCTGCAAATCTTCTTAATAATAATCACTTACATGTGAATTTTGAAATTGAGATTCTACAGGAATGCATTTCAATGTATTTAGTAACTATTTTAGAAGTTTGGGGCACTGGGTGCCACTCATCTCCAGGATATGTATTTTTTGAATATTTTTTCAAATTATCTCACCAACTCCCAAACCTCATTCCAGAATTGGGAAAACAACTCCCAAAACCCTGCCGCAGCACTTTTTTGTCTTCTGCAGGTCTTCCGCTGGTTAAACAGCAGTAGTTGCAATGTCCATTGGGTCTGGGAGTTGTTTTCTTAAGAATTGGGAGTCATTTTTCCAAGAACTTATTTCATACAAAATGGATGTTCACCATGGGAGTTGAATCCATGACCTCAAACTTCATGTTCAATTGAATATAACTGTCACCCAAACACTTTAGTGGGGCTTTCAAGTTTGACAGTGCAAAGTGGTTGTCAACCTCCAATAACTGGAAAGTGACTTAAAAAGCCCCTCCTCATGATGACTCATGAGACACCCCAATTTCCAAAAATAATCTTCACCAGTTTGCATCATGAGGCACTGCCGGCATTAACCGGTCGAACACGGCAGTTCGAGCGGTGCTCGAACAGCCGTGTTCGACCGGTGGTCGGACAGGCACTGTCCGACCGAAGCATCTGCCGGCGGGTCGGACAGGCCTGTCCGATCAGTTCCTGGGACCGGTTGCACAGGACCAGCCGGGACCGGTCGGACAAATCTGTCCGACCAGTTGGCTCTCGCTTCAGTCGGACAGTGTCCGTCCGACCACCGGTCGAACACGGCTGTTCGAGCACCGCTCGAGCAGCCGTGTTCGACCGGTTAATGCCGGCAGTGAGGTGTGAGTACATACAAAATATGTATTTTCATGGGCTCATTTAATCTACAAATGATCTGCCGTTATGATTGCATGCATTAATGCTGGGATGATCAGTCTTCTTGACATTGATTATCACTGTTCCAGGATCATCAAGTCTGACAAATCCTGGGTGTGAGAATTCTTGCAGTTGTAGAATAGTGCAATATGTATCAGGGTAGTTCTCTTCAGTGAACTAACTAGATAGGTGATTGGTAGTATTCTACTAATTAGGCGTTCTAATCTAGAACCCAGATCAACAGATACAATCTGGAACAATGCCCATTCCTCCTTTACCAAGGAGGGGCTGACAGAGACAATTCTACTGTAGAGCCCAGCTCTAGCCTCTAACTAGGATGGATGGTACTAAAAGAGTAGAGAGAGAGAGAGACTTGTATACTAGTCATAAGTTTATGAGTAAGTCCAGTAGATAAGTAAGATAGAAAGAGATAACAGGAAAGGTGAGATTTCAAATCCCCAGTCACAGCTTCTTGATTGTTAGGAGTGTTAGTTTCTGTGTACACAGAACTATGTACAGTCCCCAGAAGAAAAAATATGTTAATACAAAAAAGATGTTGTGAGTAAAAGAGAGCACTTGGGAAGATAAACATTGGGTGTAATGGTAGAGAATACACATACCAAAGTGATTCAAATGAGAAACAGAACATTGTATTGTTAGCTTGATTTTTTCATATTTTTTTTTGCTATTGAACAGTTTTGAAAATCTTTGATTGCAAGGATAAAAATAAACAAAAAACACACCAATGATTCCAACGGTTGTATGATTGATCCTAGCTGCATAAAGTTGTGAGTGTTTGAGGAACTGAAGCAAAAGCCCCAAAAAACAGTGGCTACTGCGGGTCAAACTATGACCCCAACTACCAGCCACGCCAACAGGAATGTCAAAGAGCTGATAGGGACGGATCTAGGAAGCAATAGTAGGCTAACCCCCACTGATAGCTCAACATAAAAATCCCCCTTCTGCTTTAGAAGTTGTATCTACATGCAATGTCTGCCAAAGCAATTATAGAGCCCTGACTTGAGTAAACCATACCCTGTTTGATTAGCCAGATTGTGAGAGTATCAGTTGAGCCAGATGAGAGAAATGATACTGTTCTGGCAAGAGTTGAGTACATGAGCGGTAGTCCAACAGCAAAAGACGGACCAAATTGGCCAACTGAAATATGTTGCAAGATGCACATACCCGGCTGGGAAAGTGAACTCACAGAGGCTAGATTTTCAATGAAGTACGCCAATGTTATACAGGGTTTGAAATCAGGGTTCAATCAAGGAATTCCCCGGAACACACTCCAAAACGGTGTACCATTCTATACGCCGGAGAATCACACTTCAGCAAAACAAGCGCAAGGGAAAATAGAAGACAACATCAGAGACAAGATCACAGCCGGTGTGGAACTACTGATCAATCAGAATAGAGCTTTGAAGGGATATAGTTGACTACACTACTAATAATTTATGTTGTGCTACGGGTGCTGTTAAGGCTGCCTTCTTGCCTAAGTGAAGAGAGTTACACTAAGAAAAAGAAAGGGTGTGACTAATTCTCTTTGACTTAGAATCTTTGACACTAATGATTGCTTTGTATCAATCCTACAGGTTAAAAGGGCAGAATGATATCCAAGGGGCAGATATATTTCTGAAGATGAAAATGTAAAGAGTAAAAGTGGGCTAAATGTTCATACAGGTAGTATCACCAGCAAAAAAGTTGGGTCACCTGCATGCAGGTGGTTCTCATGTATCAAAGGTTTATCAAAGAATCTATCTCTTCTGTAACTATGGATTCCAATGAAATTATGTTTTCTTTTATCTTAGCTAGATCCTGTCTGTATCCTCCATGTATATCTCTAACATTTTCCTACTTCTGTTGTTGTGAAGGTGGAATCTTTACATGTATGTTTGAAATCTTTCATATTATTTGCTCCTTCATACTTGGTGACTACCTGAATCAATTTATCAAAAGTCAAAAAAAAATATAAGCCACAGGGTTCTTAGTATTACTTCTCCCAGATGTGCTTGGATCCCTTGTAAGGCTTCAAGATGGTTGGAATGCAGTTTCTTTTTTCTTTTTTTTTTTTTTAATTTCAGTGGAAATGAAATGTTTCTCCACTTTGCCTCTCAAAATTCAGAAACTTGATGTAAGCTACCTTCATTTTCTTTCATGTTTCTGAAGCATTATCTTCAGTACCATAATTGAACCATCAAATCATCCAATTTTTTCGTAGTTGATGGTTTTTTTATAAAATTTAAAGGCTTCATGGGAGTTTCTCTAGTTGATTGGACAATTGACTACAAGAGATTTCTACTAATTGATTTCTCTCCATGATTGAAATGCTTGTTTTTGAAATGGTTAATATAAGTTCCAATTCATCATGTTGAATTGCTGATTTCCTTTATTTCTTAGTGCAGTTGTTATCAATATGATTATTAAATTCATCCTTGATAATCAATTTTAAAAACTGAGACATGAGGTGGGGTGATGGCCTCAAAATTTGAAAGAATGATGGAATTTGCTCCAATTTGGGCAAATGGTTTCACTTTTTCAATAATAAAATTGAATTGTTTCAGACGATGTTTCAAAAAGAAAGCCCACAACAAAAAATTATGCAATCACCCCAGGGATATTTGAAATATTTTTGGGGGTGAATTTTAATATTTTTTTCACAAAAAATAAAAATTTTCTTTCCTTACATTTCTTTCATTTCTTTCATTTCTTTCATTTCTTTCTTTTTGCTCTTTTCTTTCTTTTCTTTCTTTTCTTCTCTTTCTTTTCTTTCTTTTCCTTCATTTCTTTCTTTTTGCTCTTTTCTTTCTTTTCTTTTTTTTCTTCTCTTTCTTCTCTTTCTTTTCCTTCTTTTCTTTCTTTTCTTTCTTTTCTTTCTTTTCTTTCTTTTCTTTCTTTTTTTCTTTCTTTTTTTCTTTTCTTTCTTTCTTTCTTTTCTTTCTTTTCTTTTCTTTCTTTTCTTTCTTTTCTTTCTTTTCTTTCTTTTCTTTCTTTTCTTTCTTTTCTTTCTTTTCTTTCTTTTCTTTCTTTTCTTTCTTTTCTTTCTTTTCTTTCTTTTCTTTCTTTTCTTTCTTTCTTTCTTTTCTTTCTTTTCTTTCTTTTCTTTCTTTTCTTTCTTTTCTTTCTTTTCTTTCTTTCTTTCTTTTCTTTCTTTTCTTTCTTTTCTTTCTTTTCTTTCTTTTCTTTCTTTTCTTTCTTTTCTTTCTTTTCTTTTGTTTCTTTCTTTTCTTTCTTTTCTTTCTTTTTAAAAGTCAAAGTCAATTTTTTTGGGGCATGAGGAGGACAGATTTCCAGAATTTTGGATAGACAGTTTTGTTTCTCACAATACAATCTCTGAATTTTGAAAACCAAAAAAAAAAAAAAAAAAACAGCTAAAAACTCTGGGATGTAGGTAGTGATGACATTTTCACCGGTCACCACCAAAGCCTGCAGATTTTCTCAGTCCAAGCTGGGCTGCTGAATCATAAGTCCCACTCCCTGTGGCTGTGGTACCATGAAAAACATGGTGAACAAGCAGGAAGTTGAACTTTGATAAGGTTTCCCTAAGGTACTGGTGGAACAACTTGGTTACGTAGGTGTATCTGCATTCAATCAAGGCTCATACTGTTAGGATTTCTGGCTTGAAGCTTGAGGTAAACTGAGAGGCTGATACATGGACTGGGGAAGGGAGGGAAAGTGGAGCTCTTGGGGTACATAGTGATCTGTCTGCAGGGATGAATCCTTGTTACCAGCTCAGTATGCAGATTGACCTGCCAGCTGAGCTGTTACCAGCTCAGCATGCAGGCTGACCTGCCAGCTGAGCTGTTACCAGCTCAGCATGCAGGCTGACCTGCCAGCTGAGCTGTTACCAGCTCAGCATGCAGGCTGACCTGCCAGCTGAGCTGTTACCAGCCAGCTCAGCATGCAGGCTGACCTGCCAGCTGAGCTGTTACCAGCTCAGCATGCAGGCTGACCTGCCAGCTGAGCTGTTACCAGCTCAGCATGCAGGCTGACCTGCCAGCTGAGCTGTTACCAGCTCAGCATGCAGGCTGACCTGCCAGCTGAGCTGTTACCAGCTCAGCATGCAGGCTGACCTGCCAGCTGAGCTGTTACCAGCTCAGCATGCAGGCTGACCTGCCAGCTGAGCTGTTACCAGCTCAGCATGCAGGCTGACCTGCCAGCTGAGCTGTTCCAGCTCAGCATGCAGGCTGACCTGCCAGCTGAGCTTTTACCAGCTCAGCATGCAGGTGACCTGCCAGCTGAGCTTTCCCTCAGCATGCATGCCTGCCAGCTGAGCTGTTACCAGCTCAGCATGCAGGTGACCTGCAGCTGAGCTGTTACCAGCTCAGCATGCAGGTGGCCAGCTGAGCTGTTACCAGCTCAGCATGCAGGCTGACCTGCCAGCTGAGCTGTTACCAGCTCAGCATGCAGGCGACCTGCCAGCTGGCTGTTCCAGCTCAGCATGCGGCTGCCTGCCAGCTGAGCTGTTACCAGCTCAGCATGCAGGCTGACCTGCCAGCTGAGCTGTTACCAGCTCAGCATGCAGGCTGACCTGCCAGCTGAGCTGTTACCAGCTCAGCATGCGGCAGCGCCCTGACCTGCCAGCTGAGCTGTTACCAGCTCAGCATGCAGGCTGACCTGCCAGCTGAGCTGTTACCAGCTCAGCATGCAGGCTGACCTGCCAGCTGAGCTGTTACCAGCTCAGCATGCAGGCTGACCTGCCAGCTGAGCTGTTACCAGCTCAGCAGCAGCTGACCTGCCAGCTGAGCTGTTAAGCCGCTGACCTGCCAGCTGAGCTGTTACCAGCTCAGCATGCAGGCTGACCTGCCAGCTGAGCTGTTACCAGCTCAGCATGCAGGCTGACCTGCCAGCTGAGCTGTTACCAGCTCAGCATGCAGGCTGACCTGCCAGCTGAGCTGTTACCAGCTCAGCATGCAGGCTGACCTGCCAGCTGAGCTGTTACCAGCTCAGCATGCAGGCTGACCTGCCAGCTGAGCTTTTACCAGCTCAGCATGCAGGGTGACCTGCCAGCTGAGCTGTTACCAGCTCAGCATGCAGGGTGACCTGCCAGCTGAGCTGTTACCAGCTCAGCATGCAGGGTGACCTGCCAGCTGAGCTGTTACCAGCTCAGCATGCAGGGTGACCTGCCAGCTGAGCTGTTACCAGCTCAGCATGCAGGCTGGCCTGCCAGCTGAGCTGTTACCAGCTCAGCATGCAGGCTGACCTGCCAGCTGAGCTGTTACCAGCTCAGCATGCAGGCTGACCTGCCAGCTGAGCTGTTACCAGCTCAGCATGCAGGCTGACCTGCCAGCTGAGCTGTTACCAGCTCAGCATGCAGGCTGACCTGCCAGCTGAGCTGTTACCAGCTCAGCATGCAGGCTGACCTGCCAGCTGAGCTGTTACCAGCTCAGCATGCAGGCTGACCTGCCAGCTGAGCTGTTACCAGCTCAGCATGCAGGCTGACCTGCCAGCTGAGCTGTTACCAGCTCAGCATGCAGGCTGACCTGCCAGCTGAGCTGTTACCAGCTCAGCATGCAGGCTGACCTGCCAGCTGAGCTGTTACCAGCTCAGCATGCAGGCTGACCTGCCAGCTGAGCTTTTACCAGCTCAGCATGCAGGCTGACCTGTCAGCTGAGCTGTTACCAGCTCAGCATGCAGGCTGACCTGTCAGCTGAGCTGTTACCAGCTGTCAGCCTTAGAGACAAGACCATTGCCCAAAAGGCTTCAATAATGTTCTCTCCATATTCCCCTTATTCTTCCGATAATTTTCATCTACTATTGTCTATAGTTGTGATGGGTAATTGAGGAGTAATAACACTTTGAACATCTATTATTTTCTAAGTTCAAACCATATTGAATATATGCATTTTCAATCAACAAGGTTAACCACTTCTCCTCTGGCAGGATGAAAATTTTCAGCATCACTCATCAACCAACTTAGAAGAAGCACAGAACACTTGGATCAACACTCCTCACTACTCAATCACACAGGTCCCATCATATCCCTACGTCGTTGTGGTCATTTGGTGTCATCTGATTGAATAGTAAGCAGGTTTTCCAACTTCTCCTTCTTCAAAGTTCTTCTTGAGCTTTGATCTTATCTTTCCTCTTTTCTCTTAACCTTAACCTTCTTCTTCTCTTCTCCCATAAAGAATCAAACCAATAAAAACATCAAATAATCAATAAAAGCTTCATAAATATTCATCTTTATTGCTTCTGTGGATTGCA
>PGCI01000325.1:0-103447 GCA_002873125.1 Puccinia coronata f. sp. avenae | reverse complement strand
ATTTGGGCGTAGTGTTATTAACAGGAGCAGTTCTGGAAGGTATTTCTTCAATTAAATCTGTTAATTCAAATTTTATATCTAACAGATGTTTTAATACTAAATTTCCATTAACATTCTTGTTGTTTTGGTCAGATATTAAAGCTACTTGAGCTTGTAATTCAACCATCATTCTTTTTAAATCCATTTGTTCAAGTTCTAATTTCACATTTTGGGCGTGTAAAGTGCTAATAGCATTTTTATTAATTCTATTAATTATATGCTCAGTATTAGCATGGAACATGTCTTCTAATCTGTTGATTTTATCCGCCAAATCATCATTAGAATACTTGGAATGTTCTTCTTCAAGTTCTTCTAATTTTTTGGGCACATTAGGAAGCTTTGGCTCACAATTTTTGGCGTAAAAATCAGATTCATTATGCGTAAAGACAGACTTAGGTGAGTTAAGAAATTTTGACAATTGATTTAAAATGAGAGAAGAGCTAGACATGTAATTCTCTACGGATTCAGGTGGAGGAGGATCTTTATTTAAAAATCCTAAAACAGTTTTGTGGCGTGTTTTAGCATTTTTATCTAACAAAAGAATGTTGTTATGCGCAATTGTAAGGGAATTATCTATGACAGAAAAACCTAATCTAAGCTGTTGTAGAAGCTGGTTATGGCGCTGCTGATGTTGGCTAATTTCTTCCACTTCTGAGGATTGTTGTAATGACGGTTGTTCATAGAAAGACTGCTCATATTCTTTCCCTTGTTCTTGTTGGCTGTGTGGGGAAACAATACTCTCTTTTCCTCCCAAGGGTTCCATCCCTTCGTGTATTCCTCCACTTCTTTTTTGGAGATAAGTTTCTGTAGTTCTTTCTGACTCTTCTGGGCTAGTCCTAAAAGATTCAGCATCATCTCCTGGGTGGCCTTGGATTTCTGGGCTTCCACGAATTTCTGATGGTTGACCACGTGTATTTTGACCAATTTGGCTATCTTGTCCTCCTTGGACGTGCTCACCACCTGAATTTCCAAGTCCTCTTCCTCCGTCTGGGGTTTCTGGATACTGGCCAAGGAGGTGGAAGGGGTTGGTTCCACGTCCACGTCCATGGCTTGAGGATTGGGGAGACTGGGGGTGGTCTTCTTGAAGGCCAAGTTCCGTGGCAACTTCTCTGCTCCTAGGTTGTCTAGTGGGCGGGGGTAAGGGGCCGTGGAGATCAGGCTTGTGAGCCCTGGTAGACTTCCTGACAGGACTATTTTCACGGGACATATTAGTGAAAAAGGGCCACAAAAAATTTAATTAAGGTGAATAATAAACTTACTTGTTGGTGGAGCCGTAAGTGGGGTAATAGAATTGGCCACAGAGGTAGCTGGAGCCGTGGTAGATGAAGTAGAAGTGTTGGAAGTGCTTGGAGAGATAGTGGAAGACACTAGATAAAATTCAGGCGTAAAAATAAGTATTTTTTGGTAATTTTAATAGTTTTATTTAGAGATAAAGAAGAATTAAACTGACTATTGTTAAAGTTTTGTTTATATTCTAGAGTTCTTTGAAAATCTGCATGCCTCTTGTTCTCTTGATTCCTCCTGTTGATGGAGTTGAGTTTGATGAGAAGTTCTGTGTCCTGTTGAGCACGTTGGTGAGAGTGAAAAAGAGCAAGTTGGAACTGTTCTGTAGGTGTAAGTTTTTCCCAATCAGAAGGTTGATAGTTAGCTATTTCCTCTTCTTTGCGCAATCTGAGGACTTTAAGATAATGTTTGATTAATTGAAAGTGGGCAATTTGGTCAAAAGGTGGATGAACAAATTCAGGCGTGGAAATGAGAGTTTTAGTGTATTGGTTCACTAAAGGAATGCGTAAAAAATAAAGTAAAAGGATAATTTTTAGTGGTTTTATTTTATAAATGATTTTCAGTGGTTTGGTAATTTTTTGCGTGAGTGAAAAGAAAAAGTAAGAAGAGTAAGTACCAGGAGTAAATTACCACGAGTGGATATTGGTAATTTCCCGGCCAGACCCCCAATTGTCAGCCTCTGTGATGCCAAGGGCTAGTACCTTTTAGCTACACAAGGTGATAAGAGTGCAAAGGATGGGTAGAGTGGGGTATTTTCACGTAGAAAAGTAGTAAAGAAAGAAATAAAAAGAATATAATTCTTTTTCATAGAGGGGCCTGCTGGCGCAGGGGTGTTTGTAGGTGCCCTCTAAATCAGAGATCTGCTAAGCAGGGTGGTATCTGATTAAGCAAACAATGGGTTTCTGCGTAACAGAAGGTGGTACCAAAGTGCTTTTCCAATTAAGGAACCAGAATGGGGACAGAAGGATAAAAGAAGTACTCACTATTGCTTCTTTTAAGCCAAAAAGCCACGTAGGGGGGTGAAGTAGAGCTGCTGGGTAGATTGGATGGTTTCTGCGCAGGAGCTGGTCACGTAGGATGGTTGATTTAATAAGAACACCAAGGATAAAACAGGCAAACAGGGCAGAGTAACTGAACTAAGGACAGGACACGGCGTAACTGATTGACTGTAATAATAATTGATGATGATGAACAACATTTGGCGTGGAAAGAGGGCTCTATATATACTATTTTCACTCATAGTAGAGGACCTTTCTTGCCTGTGTGCGTGTAGTTGTTATATTTCAGCGCAATGTGGCCAATTTGGGAGATTGGCACTAACAAGGCTCATCCCAATGGCACTGCTGATCATTATTTCAGCGTCACAAGTGTTTATAATGACCTTAATAACCTATTTGGTCATTGTAAATAAGGTACATAGCAACACTGACGTGTATTTGTATCTGAAATGGGCCACAAATGACGCAAATGGGCCACAAATGGCTATGGCCAATCATCAAAGGCCACGCTAGCTATGTTACTCTTATGTATTCAAGGTTTTTATTAATGAAACCTTGTAAATAAACCACGTAGAATCTACTAGTACCCTAGTTACACCTGTACACGTGTGGTAACTAGGGGATTAGCTGTTTCCACGCATTTGGCCAATTTCCAATTAGCTTATATAATCCACGCGCGGGGTTGGAGGATTAAACCCCAATTGGGCCTAACTCCTAAACTATACACAAGACCTCAATTATAAGTCCATAATTGGACATTTCACATATAGTATGTATATATAACAAGTACATACGTGTGTAATGTCATCTGTGACACATAAGTGTGGCCAATTCTTACGGGTAATTGGTTCAAGGTGAAGGAGTAGGAATTCAGGGGTACTTCCAGTGAGGGACCCTACATTAATTTGCATGAGGATTCAGAATATGACATAATATTCTAAGTTATCCTCAAGGTTTAGAAGTTATTTAGTATTTTTGTAAAAAGTAGTTATTATTTTAATTTATTACTTATTTTTATGGTGCCAGGACTTTGCTAAGCTTATTGGATAAAAATAAGTAAACTGAGTTTTTTGTACATTATTAGTCATATAAATGGGTCTTAATATTGTGGTAATAATGTCTCTTTTTATGTTACTTTTGTCAGGTTGGCTCTGACATAGTAGCAAGCTGACAAATATTATGTCATATTCTGAATCCTCATGCAAATTAATGTAGGGTCCCTCACTGGAAGTACCCCTAAATTCCTACTCCTTCACCTTGAACCAATTACCCGTAAGAATTGGCCACAAACATATGTCACACGGACATTACACACGTATGTACTTGTTATATATGCATACTATATGTGAAATGACCAATTATGGACTTATAATTGAGGTGTTGTGTATAGTTTGGGAGTTAGGCCCAATTGGGGTTTAATCCTCCAACCCCGCGCGTGGATTATATAATCTAATTGGAAATTGGCCAAATGCGTGGAAATAGCTAATCCCCTAGTTACCACACGTGTACAGGTGTAACTAGGGTACTAGTAGATTCTACGTGGTTTATTTACAAGGTTTCATTAATAAAAACCTTGAATACATAAGAGTAACATAGCTAGCGTGGCCTTTGATGATTGGCCATAGCCATTTGTGGCCCATTTGCGTCATTTGTGGCCCATTTCAGATACAAATACACGTCAGTGTTGCTATGTACCTTATTTACAATGACCAAATAGGTTATTAAGGTCATTATAAACACTTGTGACGCTGAAATAATGATCAGCAGTGCCATTGGGATGAGCCTTGTTAGTGCCAATCTCCCAAATTGGCCACATTGCGCTGAAATATAACAACTACACGCACACAGGCAAGAAAGGTCCTCTACTATGAGTGAAAATAGTATATATAGAGCCCTCTTTCCACGCCAAATGTTGTTCATCATCATCAATTATTATTACAGTCAATCAGTTACGCCGTGTCCTGTCCTTATTTCAGTTACTCTGCCCTGTTTGCCTGTTTTATCCTTGGTGTTCTTATTAAATCAACCATCCTACGTGACCAGCTCCTGCGCAGAAACCATCCAATCTACCCAGCAGCTCTACTTCACCCCCCTACGTGGCTTTTTGTCTTAAAAGAAGCAATAGTGAGTACTTCTTTTATCCTTCTGTCCCCATTCTGGTTCCTTAATTGGAAAAGCACTTTGGTACCACCTTCTGTTACGCAGAAACCCATTGTTTGCTTAATCAGATACCACCCTGCTTAGCAGATCTCTGATTTGGAGGGCACCTACAAACACCCCTGCGCCAGCAGGCCCCTCTATAAAAAAGAATTATATTCTTTTTATTTCTTTCTTTACTACTTTTCTACGTGAAAATACCCCACTCTACCCATCCTTTGCACTCTTATCACCTTGTGTAGCTAAAAGGTACTAGCCCTTGGCATCACAGAGGCTGACACCAGCCAACAGGTTCAACGTATTTTTGGGGAGTTGCTGGGCACTTAAGGTGCCAGTACGCGACTCTCCGACTTTGCCAATCGTCTCTAGTCTCGAGTGATGTATAGCGGTGGGCGGATCAGTGGGGATGGGGGCGGGGCTATGCCCGTGATGATCTGGACAAAAAAACAATACAATTAGCAACGTTGACAGGGCAATCTCATCCAGGAAAGACAAAATAACTTACCAGACATGTGAGATAGATCATGGTCTGAGGCCGCTGGGCCGGGAGGAGCAGGGTCCATGGCTTGGCACACTTGAGGCGGAGTGGTTAGCGCTTGTTTCCTCACGACAATCCCTCCGGAGATGGGCAGCTGCTGGACTGGGGTATGAGCGGAATACTGATTGATCGGTTCCGAAGTCCATCTTGAACTCAAAGACTTGCGACTCAAGGCGGATGAGTGTTCCGAAGTGCTTTTGCCTGCAATACATGACGTCAGCAGAAGCTTAGCAAACGAGTGTAGGAGGGTGGAGTTTTGGACGTACCATCATAATGACTATCAGGGGGACGATAGTGCTGCGATGGAGGGGCCGGCACAGTGGGAAGCAATTGGTGTCTGGTGCGCCAGTTGGGTGGCAGGGGGCTCCTGACGTCATAGTCTTGATAAGCTGAAGGGCTGAAAGGTTCCTGCAAACCATGGTTTGGGGGAGGTTGATTGGCGGGTGAAAAGTGAGACGCTGCATTGCCTGCTTGATAAGCAGAATGGTTGGGGTGGGACGGTGATGGGACATAGGTTGAAAGAGGATCGAAAGTGGTGGGTGCGGTTTGCCTATGCCAGGAAGTGATTGGGGGTGAGAAGATGGGTTGCGGGGGCGGGTATTGGGAGCTACTCGGGTCAACATAAGAGCAATGGTCTTGCGTTGGGGTGGGGGTAACCGACGGGTGAGGGTAAGGAGGGAATGGAGACAAGGGGTTGTACCATGAAGCAGGATGAGCAAAGGAGTTTCCTCCAGGTGGCACGCCAGGCATAGGATGATGTTGGTTCCGTACAGCCAAAGGCGGGGAGAAGGGCAGCGGAGATGAGAATCTGGATGGAGGGCGAGGGTTGCGGAGAGGGTAAAAGAGAGAAATGAGCCGAGCCTGCTGGAGAAGGCGGGGCGGATCGTTGCATTCCTCCCCAGTCGCCGGGCCCGATAGACACCAATAAGCGAGGCGAAGCGGAGCAAGGAATGTTGCCGGGCTGCAGCGACGGTGGGTGGGGCAAAGAGGAGCGTGAGGTGTTGCGGCTAGCCCGGCCACAAGAAGAGTCGGGCTTGGCGAGATGTGAGATTGGGTTGGGAGAAGGCACATGCTTGATTGTTGCAGGGGTGCTTCAAAGGCGCAATTCTTTGGGGAGTGATGAGCATGTGTGACATAGATGGGAAGATCCACGATAAGGTTGTTTCTGTGAGGCAATCAAAGGATGATAAGAATCTTACAACCTGACTGAGAGGCTGAATGAAGTAGATAACTTACGACAATGCCCCTAGCTCCAACTCGACTCGCAAGAACATGTCGACCAAGAAAAATTTGAGGCCTCGGACACTGAGGCACGACGAGTTATGGTCTGCGTGCTCAATGTCATCTTGGGTTGTGCTGCGTAATTGGCACACAAGTTTGACCGTCTTGGCCTGGCCTGAGGCTGACGGGAACTCGTAGTTGATTCCTCGGAAGGTGCAGTTGCGAACCACCTGGATACGAGAAGTGTCAGTCAGAGAGCCTGGATCCTGCGGCAAAACCAAGCGCCAACACATTTTGGCGTTGACCCCTCCGGATAGCTAGACGCGTAGGTAAGTCAGTAAAAGATGGGGAAAGGGGTTATTACGGAGTGTTGATGAAGCCGACTTACCATTCGACGCGTGCTGTTTTTGATTGTGAGTTGAGCGCGGATAAGGCCGTCATTGGCGTGAGAAGAGTTGTGCGAGTAGTAGTGCATGATGAAAGAAGACCACAAACCTTTGATGCCAAAGAACTCAATGGCAAGCTGCCCTAGCACGACCGAATTGCGTTATTTGCATATCACTTCCAGCATGCCCGTGACTTTGGAGCTGGCGGTGAATAGCTTGGCTGATGGGAGAATGTTAAGCGAGGTGATGGGGTGGTTGTGGGTGGCATTGGGTGGGAGAGGGGGGGAGTGAGACCTGGTGCCGCCAGCCATGATTGCGGATGAGAATGATGGAGATGAGGGAGTACTAGATGGCAAGGGAACAACAGGTATGTATGTAAGTCAGCATTGAGAAGAATTGCAAGGAGGTTGTGGAGACTTACAAGTGGAGATGATGGATGAGGATCTGTGGGAAGACCAAGAAGGATATGTAGACGTGTGAGCTGGAGAGAAATCACTGCGCTTGACTCTTGAGGGCGCTGGCGTACATAGAAAGTGGGATGCGCAAGTTGCCGACCACGGCGGATTGCAAGCCAAGCAGGATACAGCTGAAAAAGATCTTGGTTCCGGGAACGAGGCAACAGTGGGAATCGCGGCTGGATAGGATTCAAGTGTGGTGGGCTCTGGGACCAGACAGTGGGGATTTATGTGCCAGGTTGGGGAATAGCGTGGCAGCCAAAAGGGGTGTGCTTTTGTGAGTACTACAAATAGCTTGCAGCAGCAAAAAAAAAAAGAAGTACTACGAGATGAAATGGTCAGTCCATGAACTGCTTAAACGGGGGGGACAAAAGGGAAGTCGCAGAGACACGTGATGGAGGATGTGGTCTCTTGAGATCGTGGACGCGGCTGGACAAAGCTTGATGTTTAGGAGGTGTGTTCAACATGGCACGTGCATACTTTGAGCAGGCGGAACTTCTGGGTTCAACCCCGAGGAAGCCTGTTTTGCGAGTCGAAAATCGCCCACAGGAACTTCTTGGAGAAGGTGCTTCCTATAATCAATTCTGAAGTGTGTAAATCTGTTGCTTGGCCGCGACCCCGTTCCAAGGAAAGCTTCCACCCCGTTCCAAGGAAAGATCCCACCAACGCTGGCGAGACCGCACCGGTACCCTGGATGGTGCTCGTGTGGCCGCCCGTAGGATCACTGGAAGTCTCGAGTATGTTTTGCATCTCGTTCAATGGGAAAAGCAATTGTCTGATACTCTGGGTTGATTATTCGACCAAGGGATCCACCGGGGGGATGAGGAGTTGGCTTCTTTGATCTCAGTTAAGTCTATTGTTGTCAAGGTTTCAGGGTCTTTACTCCCAGCTTTGATTGCTAGGGAGAGACTGAGTGCCTCACACAAAGAGGACAATTCGGCTTCAGCATCCACTTGGGACTTGATGGGCAGTGCGGTGGTCATCATGGGTGTATGGTCCAGGTCGGAGCCCTCAACACTAGCATCACAACGGCTCAAGTTGAATTTACTGTTTGCTTCGGCAGTGTGCGCCAGAGGGACGGCACGCAAGGAGGGTGAATCCAGACCACCAGTCGATGAGGCCTCACTTGGAAGAACAGGATCTGTGGATTGGTCCAATCAACAGCAGGAGAGAGCGGGGCAGGCGGTTGGGAAGGGATCTGCTGGTGCGGTGGTTGCTCTAAAGCCGCCAGGCATTCCTTTGCCAGCTGTTTCTGTTTGTCTCGAGACTTCCGCATCAACTTCAAGCCGTACTTGGAATCAACTATAAACCAAATCAATTAATGATAGGCTCATCATCCGCCGCACCCGGGGAAGGTCCAAGAGGCGCATCTAACCCCCAAGCATCCTCATCCCGACTCAAGTTAGAGAACAACGGCAGGTTGGATTGCGGATTGACGAACGTGCTCAGTTCCACCCTACCATTCGACCGTGGGGGGATGAATTTGAAGTTGAAGTTTACGCAGCCTGGTCTCTGGGTTCTGGTGGTCCGATCTTGCTAGGCTTTGGTTTAGGAGTTTTCTACAAATGAGTTTGGGGGGTTGTTTTAGTAATCACGCAACGTAATAAACAATCATTAGTCGTCAGGTAAAACTTACAGAAAGATCTTCCTTGTTGAAATTGCCTAGAGTGTTGCTGGACTTGGCAGTAGACTGCTACAAATTTGAAACATATCAGTTGATGCGCGCGGGTGTGTAGATAAACTGCTTGCAAGTGTTAATTACCCGCTTGGGAGGGGAGATCACCGCAGCATCTATGAAACCAATTTAGTTGAGGAAGAGGATAAGTAAATGTTTTATCTAGTATTTTTGATTATTGTAAGGAAAACGACTGACCATCATGAGAGGATAGATCGGACGAAGACGGTTCATCCTCACTTTCGTCATGGGGTACAATGTGACAAGCACGCTTCGGGTAAGGTTTCTTGGGCTTTGATGCTGAATTGAGTGGGATGTTGGTGGCCTTGGAATATCGGCTTGAGGTTCGCAGTCATCGATTTGCATGTTGACAATTCCTTCGCACGCTTGCTCTTCAGTTGCGGGTCCAGGGGCTTGCTGATGGGTAAGGTTGTCATTGTCAGTATGCAAATATTCAACTTCAGCGGCTTCATCAAATTTTTCTTTGCCGCGATCCTTGCCTTCTCCAGGGACAGCTTCATCAGAGATGGCCGCTTGGGCTCTCTCTAGATTCGCATTCTCTCAAAGATTTGCATTCCCACGAAGATTTGCAGCGGCGACGGCGGTAGTGGTTGTTGTCAAAAGTCCTATGAAGTCGGCAATAACTCGTGTAGATGGGTTCAATAACCTGGCCACGGCTCTCTGGAATGTGAGAGTAAGATCAGCAATCATTATATTCAGGAGAGCTTGAACAGGCCATAGGATGTCAACGGATGTTGGGAACTGCTTTGTGAGACGATGGATCAGTCCGATGGCGGAGAACGAGAACTGGGTCAACGAGATCACTGAATAAATTTTTGAGGCGACCATCCGCAAGAAATTGTTTTTCAAATGCTTTGAGCTCGGTGAAGATTGCGTGTTGGACAAGCGTATCGGTAGAGCGCTGGATTGAGGGCTGCGGGATCTCCTTGCACAGTGTCTGGATGGCGGCGATTTCTTTGCTCATTTGAGATACATGTGCATTTGAAGGAAGTCTGACATCTTTTTCTTGGTATGAGACAAGGAAGTCCCGCTGTTGGCATAGACGGGACGCCTGCGCTTGGAGGTAGGAATGTTGGGCCGTCTGAACGGATAAAGGGTTGATGAGTATGTCAGGGATGTAGAGACTCCACAGCCTCAAGGCTTGTATGCAAAAGCTCAGTCCTGAATGGGGAGGATAATGTGCCAAGAATCAGACTCCGTATTGTTACCATAAATCAAAAAGAAAAGGAAAAAACCAAAAAGAAAAGAAAAAAACCTGAGGGAAGAGTTGTATCCGGTTGATTTGCGGGAGAATCTTGGAGATGGACAACAAGAGTTTCAACCTGTCAAAAGACACGAAAAATTTTCAGTCTTCATCACTAAAATTGAAAGAAGCAGACAAGACTTACAAAATCCAAAAGTTTTGATATCAGCGACAGACACAAGCATGCGCGATCTGCAGTCAAGCTTGCACTGGTGGTGGCCACCAGGGAAACCAAACGGTCGAGGGTGCTGACCGCTCCCATGCGTCAACGAAGGGGTCATCCTTCCACTCAAATTGCCCCGGCATTCTGCCTTCAACCGGCGCGTCATGAAGAGATCGAGTAGATTGGTTTGATCGGATAGATTGATCCGTTGCGACTGTTTTCCTGTGAGATTAGCTGAAGCCTCAACGTTACTGGTTTGTCCTACTCCTGGACTGCCTTCGAACAACAAAGCTGTGGGAACTTGCAGGGGACCGACAATTTGCATGGCATGGTGGGCTACTGATGGCGCTTGAAAGGAATACACCATTGTTGGAGTCAGTTCTTCAAGAATTGGAGTAGCCTCGTTCAATTAGAAGTCTCCGATCTTCAGGCCTGCTGCGAGATGTGTAATTTAAGTTGAATCTTCACCGGCGTTCTGTGGAATATTGGCTGACTGATGCAAGTGATCCAACGAAGATCTTCTCAGCTCGTGAATGAGATTGGATAGAAGGTTCTGTCCAAAGCCAGCGGTCCCCAGGAGATCAAGAACAGTCATTTGAGGCAGTGGTAGAGATGAGCAGGATGCCATGAAATTGCACCAAGCAAGACCGTCCCTCAAACTCAACTCGCAAGCGGAAAATTGTGACATTGAGGAGAAGTCGGAGAGTAAAATAATGCAAGCCGCCCATTCGCAGGGAATGAAGCTACTTGCAACTCCGGATCCGTTCTTCTGTGGTCGACGATCGACGTAGATTGCCAGCCAATCCTGGGGATCAGAAACTAGGGGGACTCAAATCTTGGGAAAAAGATTTTGCAACGCGGGTGAGAGTTCTTTCTTCCCAAAGTCTCCGCCAGAATTCACAGTGACAAAGATTTGAAACGATTTGTGAGCCGTGATTTGCATCTTTTCAAGGGATTTGCCGCCGCGCTCGGTCAAAACAATTGAGCGCTCTGGTTCAAACAGGCTTTTGAGACGCTCCAGCACTGATTCATCTGCCAAAGAGATTTCGTCAAGTAGTACATAGTCACCTCCGCGCATGGCTTGTATCAAAGGGCCGTTGGATCAATCAAACAGCGCGGTAGTTTTGTTGAGCTGAGTTGAACTGAGTAAGAGCCGTCTGAATGTTGCTAACTGTCTTCGAGTCAGAGGTCAACTTCAGTCTTTTGGCTAACATTGATTTGGCTAAAATTGACTGGAAACAAGGAAACTAGAAAATCCACGGCTTAATCTGATGCAAGAGTGCATATAGGGAGCGGTTAAAAATGGGCAGAAAAAAAAGCTAACATTCTGTCTTTTGGCATCAGCGCCTGTTTTATTATTGATGAACTTCCAGTCTGCTCCAGTAGAATGTGATGTTTGTCCGGGATATCTTGAGGATTCTGGCCAATTGAAATCCCATACACTCTGTCAACAAGCCCGGCGTCAAGAAGATTGGTTGCAACTACTGGACTAATTCTGCCAATATCTGTGAAAGAATAAAGCATTGCGGAAAGACATTATCACTCATTTTAGCTCCGCCAACCGCCAAAAGAAGAGCAGTCAGAGAGGAGAGGACTTCCGGTGTTAGGAATTGCTGAAGCTTGTTGGAATAATGGCAGTACGAGTCTGTTACGCAGGTGATAGCAAGAACGCGCTGTTAACAAACTCTTTGATCCAAGTGTGATAAGATGTTGCGCAAGATTGGGAATACATCTCTGATCATGAAGCTTTCAGAACCAAACAGTTGGTGGCAGCTGTGACAGAGGTACGATGAACGTTCGTGACATCTGCTGTCTTTTGGAGGAACTGGTGTAGGATGGGTTGACGATGATAAGTGATGCATTAGACTGTGATGTTTTTGGGCATGGGCTGGATAAATTAGGTTTGATCACCAGCTGGCCGGTCTGGAGGGAATCTTGTCCGGGGAGGTTGCTTAGGCTCATGAGATAAGGACTGGTGGGATCGTTCTCTGTAGAGATTGTTGTTGCAATCTAAACTGGATCCTGCTTGTAAAGGATGACCGGGCATGTTCTGAAACCAAAAAGCTCTTGAATACATGCGGGCTGAGGACGTTGCTGACAAGAGGGCTGAAGACATGGCTGACAAGAGGGCTGATCAGGATTGGATAGATCTGTTGAGGGGGAGCTTTGGTAGCAAGGAGGCAGCGGTCAGCTTGCCGTTTGACGCTCCATTACCATTATCACTGGCCAACAGGTCGCTGATGGCTTGTGACGGCGGCTGTTTGGTAAGATCCTCTTCATCCAGCTCTTGAGCATCAGCCAACTTACGTGCAACATTGTAATCTTCAGGATGTATTCTCGTATCATCCAAGATATCCGGATCAATTGTCTGATTTGGGTCACAATCATCCTAATTAATTTGCGAGAATCTAGCGCATTTATCAAAGAGGTGTTTGTTAACCAAGTTCTCAGCAATCAATTAATTCCGCAAGCTCTGGGTATCTTCCTGTGTCACAAAAGAAATGGACAGCAAAGTGAGTTACCTACAATGTTTTGGCGGGTAACGATGAACTTGATCAATTTATGAGCTTTTCGTGGCCCAAGCCCACAAACATACTGAAGAAACTGGTAATAATGCGTGCTTAGTATCAACACCAACAGTGTTGACAATGTTGACCAGAGCTTGTTTCAAGCACAATCAAAGAGCGTCTTCCGGTAGAAATTCTAGCTCAAGGTGAAATGATATCGCGGTCAAATCCAATGCAGCAGCAACTTACTCATTTATCAGACTAGGGATGTATCGGGCCAAGGCGACGCAATATCTGCCAAGACTCAGAGGCAAAAGCTGCCCGAATCGCTCTTTGGCTCTTTACTGTGCTGGCTTGATCTTGTGGTATTGTCTCGAGTGACGACCAGCAATTTGACATATATGTATCTCCTTCTTTGATGTAATGTTCTAGCTGAGCAGTGGATTCCAATTCCGAGTTAGCATGATTTGCTTTGGGCTTCTCAATTGAGACAATAATGTTGGATGACACCAACTAAGAGCTGAACATGGAAAGTCAAATTCGGTTAGTCAAGGGAAAAATCCATCTCTTTCAAGGCTGTTCCAAATTGGATCCTCAACAGTTCAAGGAGGAACTGGCTGTTGAGCGACGTTCGGCTTGAATTTTGAGGATCGCGCCCCCTGCCAACAAGACCATTCAGTCATTGATTGAGCTCAAATGTTGATCCATGTCAATGCCAGAAACATGGTTGATGGAATTGGATTGCAAGCACCAGTGTCAAGTTAGTGAGAATCAGGGGGGTGGTGATTTTCAGTCCGAACTTGGATTGGTGTTCAACAAGCTGTTGAGAAGGATCTACCTGTTGAGGGGCTGAAGAATGCTTTGATAATTAGTTGGAAGACCAATTAGATAAGAAGATTCAGTTTTCAGCCAATGGATTGTAGATCACGTATATCGGGAAGAATTGAGTAATGTGACATGAGTCTGACTAATAAATCGTCACTCAACCTTCCCAGATTCTTGCGGCATCATAAGCCACACCAATTCCATCAAAACCGGGAAACTCAACACGGGCCAAGGTGTGCGCTCACCAGTCTTCTTGAGGGGGGTGAGACTAGCCCACGGGACAGGAAAAAATAGCGTCCACCAGATGATTGTCCAGCTGCAGTAGACCACTACCGCTTTTCCCGGCTGCCGCCCAGCGCGCTTCCAAGCTGCTGGCATTTGCCCCTGATTAAGTTGGGCCAGGAAGTCAGGCAAGGGTGGCAACACATAGATGCCTGCGGAATGGCCCAGCACGTAAATCACCACGTAGCCTCATGACATACCCCGGTCAATCGTTCGTCTCATCATGTCCAAACAAAATTTGAACATAGAAGAAGAAGAGGGTTTGCATAGAAGCTCCAACTGTCTTGACTCACCTGGTAGACTTGCCAGGCACGTCAACATCAATCGACCGCTCCTCTGCGGCATCGGAACCATTTGCAGATGCACCATTCTCGTCCACCATCTCCTTGTCCACTCTATTGTCTCCAGAAAGGTGAACAGGCGCATCATGGGCAATTCTTGTCAACATGATCGTGGCGGTGTTCAGTGGGGGCGGCTTGCGTGGCGGCACTGGCAATTCTCTCAAGCGTGCCGAGCAGCGGGTTTGGCGGAGCGGAGCGAACGCCGACAAGAAGACGGGGATGAGTGTGGAATTTGCAGCGTTGACGGTGGTGGTGCTTGATGTGGCTCCGCTGGCCGGGGCCGGGGGATGCACGCCTTCAAAGCGGTGCATCCGGAAGAAGTTGAATGCGGGGCCCACGACCCATTCTTCTATCAAATCATGCTGCTTCTTGTCCTCATCGTTGTCGCCGTTTGGCGCAAAAGGCAAGGCATGCGCACGTCGCACCCGTCCGCACTCCTCCTGCGCCACAGCATCCGGCTGCCGCCCCGCCCAAAGCCAACAGAATTGCATCGCCCACGTCCGTCTATAGGTCGCGCGGGAAGCGCTCAAAGCTTCCCATGTTGTCGGCATCATGTCTTGCGCCATGGGGGACTTCTGTTGTTTTAGGAGGCTGTTGCGGGATAGCTGCTGTGGCCGCAGGCATGCGTTTTGTTGCAAAAAGGAAGAGCCCTCGCGGGGACAACGCGCGAGGCCGAGCCGCTGCGTGATCCTCAAGCTGGCACGTTGGGAACTGCTAGCAGCCGAGGCGACGACGGATTGGCGGGGCAGGTCGGCGGGGGATTGGGCGGATGATGGCAAGGGCGAGCTGGGTGGAGAAGATGGTGCAGGCGGAGCGGCAGTGCTTGGCAGCGACAAGGGCACTCGCTGATCGCTACTTCCCACGGTCCCAAAGCGTCGTCTGTGAGCCTGCATGCGAATCTTGCGCGTGCTCTGCTGAGTCGTGGGGGTGGTGCACAGGCAAGGAGCCCGGACAAAGCTTGGCTTTGGAGGAGTGGGCGAGAGGCATTTCTGCTGGGTGAGATGTAGGCCGAGTGTGATGATGAAACGGGGCGGGGCTGTGTGCATTTGACGGGCTCTGGATTGAGCTCCCATCCGCATAGATGGTGGAGGAAGATGAGGCGGTAGCGGCCGCGGCGAAGGATAGCAGCCTGGATATGGTGGGTGTGTAGGCTGACGGGGGCAGGTAGATTTTTTTGGGAGTGTAATCCTTGCGGCCCAACAGGGATTTCAACATCATGCTGAGAATCAATGACAACAATAATCCGCTGACCTACCGAATCCAGATTGAATTTTCCTCCGAAAATGAGAGCGAACAAAACCTTTACCGCGCTAGGGTCTGCTGGAGTCTTCAAGCAAAAGCGAGTGAGTTGAAATCCCCATCAACTGCAGCTGCCTTGTTCTTGGTTGATTGAAAAACGTAACGGTGGCTTGATCTGAGTAGGCTGTAGCACATCATGAGCAAAATGATCAAGCGGCATCATAATAGCATTGAGATAGGCTTACGGAGCTTGGGATGATTCGCAGAGTGAAGAAAGCGTGTGGTTCAAATGGATAGCTGAGAAGGCTGAGCATCAAGCCTGTGGTCTTCCATTGCGGGGCCAAGTCCATTCTCCTTCATTGAAGACCTGGAGACCCAAGGAACCATTCATTCCTTGGACGTCCAAATCCTCTCCAGAGAATTTGTGGGCTCGGCAGGTGTGTCGGATGAGTAGTGAATTGATGAGTTGGTGGATTAGTGGGTTGGGTCTGAGGAAAGGGAATAATTGATACGCTCAAGTGATAGATTGAACCGGAGGGAAAAGGTGTTAGTCATAACTGGGAATTCAAGAAACCTCAATGAAAAAGCTTACCAGAATGTGCAATTGAGAGGAGAACCGACCAAAAAGTGGTGCTTGTTGGTGGTTGGCTACATCAACATACATAATGTGGACTCCAAAGCCCGCCGCCGCAAGATGGGTCACAGCAGCAGCCATGTAAAAAAATGAACGCCTTTTCAAGACACAATGGTCAACAGTCTTCAACTGACTCTAGATACTGTGGCGAAAGCAGTGGGGATCAGGTGTGGAAACAAATATGGCATTTTTCAAGACCAAGAGAATGGGACTGACATGTCAAAGAACATCTCAAGGGCAGTTTGTCGGGCCCAATTCCAGGCTGAGTCAAAGTGGCAAGCTTGGGGAGGGTCAAAGACGGGCTGGATTCCTTGAATGTAGTTTTTGCCGTGTTCCTTCTGGGTACTGTCCAATTCGTCCTGCACCCGCATGTAGTCTGCATGCTTCAGCTCATGCAGCCTTTAGCCGTCACGCGAGTCCCTCTCTAAGTATCGTAACAGGATTTTCAGTTGCTGAGATACAAAAGCGCCGTGGCTTTGCTGGAACTTTTCAAACTCCTCCGAGTTGATCATCGCGCCGCCAGCACTGCCCCCAGCCGCACCGGTAACACCACCTTGAGATAAGGTAATGCCAGAGTGTTTGCCATACTCCTGCACCACAGAGTCGAGATACAACTTGTCTGGGGGTATCGAGGATCTTGGTGGCGATTGAGCCGATTTCCTGCCACGCCGCGACGAAAGGAGAGTTGTGAAACTTCTTGACACTAGGGACAATATAGGATAAGCCTGCGAAATTGAACACGATTGAGTTGACACGCGGGGAGCTGCGACGATGGGAGCCGCCGGCGGACGGGCAGGCCTATCGGCCTTAGCATGGGCGAGCGGGACCGGAAGGTAGATCGCAAACTGTCATTGACGGATTTGGAGGGGTGGGCGTACATGGTGGGCAGGGTGACGGGTTCGGGCGTTGTGCACAGGCTGTGGATGGTCTCCAACATCTACGTGAGGATCTGATGGTGCATCTGGGCGACCAGCGGAGGTGATTCTGGCTCGGCCGCTGGGTGAGTGTTGGGATAACCTGCACCCACTCTTGGGAGCTGATATTGGCCCTCATCAGCTCAACTTGACAGAGTCTGATTCTATGAGGCCGTTACCACTGTGCGCTATCTGCAAGAAGATGGCGTTGGATTTTGTGAGCACTCGGGGGAGGGTGCTGGGTTTGATGGTTTCCAGTGAGGTCAATGGCGTGGGTGGCAGGGTGAAGAGGGTTGGTCTGAGTTGAGCAATGTTGATTTCTGGCTCTGCCTGAATGTCATCACTGAATTTGACATGGGGAAGCTGAGTCATGCATCATTTTCTTTTTGTCAACCTTAAGTACAGGTGGAGAAGTTGATGGCGGGGCAGGCAATAGTGAAGATGGTGGAGGAGCAAGGAGCTGTTTAATGGCATGGAAGAGACCATAGTTTGCATTGCTGTATGGTTCATGTAATTTCTCTCATGAGATAGACAACCGAGATTCATTGGGATCAATCTTGGAGTCATGTAGCCAGGAGAAAAGAAATTGCCGGGTGAATGGATTGTGAGTATGGAATTGCTCAAGAAAGAGTGAGATGAAAGCTTCTACAGAAAATACTTAAACACGCTTGAGGGAGGCTCTTTCATCGTGGTAGCTGTGTTCCAGAGGGGGTGTTTTGTTTTGGCGCTGGGCTTGAAGCTAACAAGGCTGTTGAGTGACAATGTCCTCAGTTAGTATGTTTCTTCAACGCTGCATCAGGATCTGCGGCAAGCTGAGTCAAAGCCAATGTGCGAAAGCGGAAATAACGGACCGTACTATTTGAATCGGAGAAACCTGATGAGATTGGCGGGACAATTACAAGCAGGAAATAAGCAATTTGAGGTCCAATAAGCAATTTAAGGTCCAAGGGTAATCAAGCCGGCAGCTAGACCGGAGGCCTGAAGCATGATGGGTCACCACCCGCTTTGCAGTATAATCCAAACTCATCAACTGTTGCAGCATCCGTCGCATGCGGCTCGTTCCAGCCAGCTTGCGATGATGCCGTAGTATCTCATCATCTCTAAGGGATGGTATCCTTTCAGCTAAAATACGAGTTGCCTAGCTACAATGAGACATCGAAGCAAAGCTTATCTTCGGGAACTTCCGGACCCACCACGATGGCTACGAACATGGCCATCCAACTCTACAATTTTTGCCGTCGTCGTTCTGATCACGAAATGTTACCGCTATAAAGAACGGTAAGCCTGGGCCAGTTTAAAGCACATCCACAAAGTAAAGTCGCAGACTTACACGCGTGGGGATTGCGCAAGTCGGCATGAAGGCGTGAGGCTGCCAGATTAGCATCTCTTGTTTGCCCGCCGACCACTACTTGGGCTGAAGGTTCTTCTGCAAGAGAAAAGCAACGACTGCATCAGGCCCGTTCCCAGGTTGAGGTGCCGGCCAAACGTGTTTTGAGTGGTATGACTTGACTTCCTTGATGTCAAATATCGCTAGCAATGTTAACACGAATCCTGCAACCTTCCAGGATTTGATTAATGAAACAGCGGGGGAGTCTGGTACTTAGCTACGAGGAACTGATTTGGTTGGTGTTTAATGGCCGCGGTTTCCGGGCCTGGACTGGTGCTGCTTGTCTGCGTTTCTGGCTTGGCAGATAAAGATCATGGGCACTCTGTTTTGTTTGGTGATTTCGAGTGTACCGTTGTCGTAGGAATAAAAGCCGGCATAAACTTTGGCCACTTGCAATTTTCAGAGGGTGGATAGGGGCCAGCAGGATAGGTAGAAAGGAGGCCGGCCGGACAGGACAGGACTGTCTCACATTTCCCTGGATGGGGTTCAGGAGACGGCAAGGCAGAAGGTTTGCGTTTTTGGCCGGCGATTTTCCGAGGTTACCCGATAGGAAGGTGTTGCTGAGATGTCATTTAAAGCTCTTCTTTGGAAATCATCAGATCAATCAGATGAAATGGTACATTCTCCTCAAGATGAGGGATTCATGCTGTTCACATTGAGCCTTGTTGCCCCCGCCGAACGCGGCGCTCCCAGCCGCGCTGTTCGGGTACTGGCGCGAGTTAATTCCTATCCCGCACGTGGCTGACGAGATGGGTGTGTAGTTGCTTGATGTTTTTCCCGTAAAAGACGTTGGCGCTAGCGGTGCCGCAGTGATGCCAAGGGGAGGTGGTGGAAGTGGGAGAGCTGGGAAGGGAAGGGAGGTCGTGGTGCGTTTTCTGGTGGGCGATTCCCAAGTCATGCCCAAAAGCAAGCGGAGATAGCTGTTTTCCTTGTGTTCGGGAGCATGAAAGTGATGAAAGTGGCAGTCCACCGGTAGAGAAGCTCCTTTGAAAGTTTGACAGTTCCTGGGCAGCATTGATCAAGTTGGAGGCCGTGTGCCGCTTGCTACCTGCAACCAAGCCGCCGTGCGGCAATGTTGATCATGTTGCTTGTTCTCATATCCTCAGGATGAGATCGGCAACAGCAAATTTTTCTGCTGGGTCATCGACAGACCATGGCACTGCTGCATCCCCTGTATTTTTGCCGTCCATCTGCCTCCAAAGATCAAGTGTTGCCAAGTGCGATAAGCTGTGTGAGCTGAGCATACTCGTCCAGGTGGCACTGCTCAGACCAGTCAATCCAATCCTTGAATCTTTCAAAACCATTTTCCCACAAATAGTCACGGAGAGCAAGTAGACTACGCCGGCGGGCTTCTGTAAAACACTTTTTCTTGAAAGCCTTCCTGCGGACTTGGAAAGATCATTGAGAACAGGTTCATAGGAGTTCCTAAGGGGACTCATTGTTCTGTAGAGACCCAAAATGCCAATCCAGGCGTTGGTATTTTCCTACACAATTCCATGGTGGTTAAAATGAAATAAAATGAACCAGTCAATATGCTGAAAATTCTTGGAAGAAAGGGCGCGCGTTAAGAGAGAGAGAGAGACGGGCCAAGACACCCTTGCCAGATATGGGACCGAGGGTTAGCGGAGTATCGTAGAGCACGATATTGCCAGAAGCATCTTCAAAGGGGCAATGTCCAACGAGTGTGGAAAAGAGCTTCCATTGGCGCAAGGCCCCTTCCCACAGTGGATCAATGATGAGAGAGTTACATACATGACATGGTGCGCATGACCAGCTAGCGCAACTCGGCCTTCAAATAAAAAACATAGGCCCAAGCCCAAACAAAACAAAAATGACAGTATGGTGAGTGCGAGAAAGCGGAAGGATCGCTTCATTCTAAGATTGGACTTACCTCCTAGCCCTTTGCCATTGTCATGCAACCCTTGCCGAGTGGCCGTCAGTTGAGCAGTGGTGAGACTGGAGTCAAAGCCGCACAGCCAAAGCACGCTGGGATGCTTCCCAAAGATGCTGATCATTTCCTTGCAGCATTGAAGCAGGAGAACCAAGTTGAATTGGTCCACGGTGCACAGACCAAGGGCCAGGCGCATGAGATGCCCGAAGATGTGATGGTCACTTGCATTCAATTTGTTTGACGTCGGAAAAGACTGCTATCATTAAGGGGGGAGAAGAAGAAAGGGCCAATAAGACCCTGAAGAACTCTTTTTTAGGGTGAGAAGAAACATCACATACACCATGGCGCAGCTCGCTGTATTCAACCGCTTCATTGAATCTATCCAAGTAAGCCTTGAGCAGCTGAAGGTCTTCTCTTTCTTCTTCGCGGTAAACCCACAACTCAAGCAAGCTTTTGAGGATAGTGTTGCCGACAATAGCCCGCGTATGTTCGAGACCGAGGAGCAGGGCCAATGTGAGAGCGGGAGGAGTGTCAGAGATGGAAGATTGAAGGACAGTATTGGAGGGCTGATGGTAGTTGCAAAGTACGTTCATGGCGGCCTGGCGGACGGAGCGCGTTGTCAAGCAGCAGCGTGGTCAGATATGCAACATCTCCAGATCGTCCGGGTTGATCTCCGCGCCAGAAGCTAGCCTCGAGTTCAGCTCGTGCAAAGACCTCCCCGGCTAAACCACTGATGACCCCCACCCAAGTGGCACGAAAAAGGCTAGCTTGCAGTCTTGTGTCCACAGATTTGGAAGCGCGTAAACTAGTTCAATCTTTTGTGAGCTCTCATCCAACACAATCACTTTCAAGTTGGACCGCATGAGGATGTGAAATTGATTTGACTCGATCACGGCAGACATAAACAGATGGCGTAGTGAAGATGCTGGCAGGGTCCAGTTCTTTGAGCTTGACATTCCGGTTTGAAATATTGTCCGGGTCATCGCCAGACGATGCATCGGGTCTGGTGGTGCTTGTCAAGACGGGATCACCGGCCAATTTTTGACACACTTAGATGAATGTGAACTGGAAGGGCAGAAAGCTGTTTCGTGAGAGACATTTCTCCAGCAGGGTGATGTTGGCGAAATGGCGGTCCAGTTTGCAGAGAGCTGCAAGCACTTCAGATAGGGATCTGGACCATACCATCAGCATTAGTGAAGGGGAAGGGGGTGTTGAGCAATCGCGAGTTCAAGTTGGACACTGGGTTTAGAGCATCAGTCTCAAGCCAGGGCCTTCGGCCGTCATCTTGGGAGAGGTGGCTGCCTTACAGAGATCCACGCAGCAGGTGGTGGCCATATCCGTCATCTTGGCCGCCTTGAGATGCTTGCGGAGGCTCTCAGTGAACGCATGTTTCTGCACCGTCACTTGAGAGCGGTTCCGATCCCCGACGGTGATTTTGAGCACAATGTCCGGCACAATGTCTGGACACACCTCCAGTAACATTGACATCATCGGCCATGTGTAGGAATGCTTTTTCCCATGTTGAGATGGGGCGTGCGCGGCGTCAAACAGGACATCCGGAGCACCTTCCAGTCGGCCGTTGGATTGCACTAGATTCAAATATTTGTTGGGATGGGTTTTGATTCAATGTCAGATGGAGCGGCGCAGCGCAAGGGCAATATTTGATTGGGCCAATTGCTTGCGATGAACGAACAGAGTAGATAGTTCCAGGATGATCGAGCTGAGTTGGAATAGATTGAGCAAACAAAAATCTAGACGCCGTGTCTCTGAGCAATCGGGGAGTTCCTCTGGTCCTGACCAATAGGTAATGCGATTTTTGATCTTGCACAGGACAATGGTCCAGTTTGACGCCGAGGCGAAGAAGCAGATTTTGGAGACCTGGGTGAGGATTTCGCTCATGAGGGAAGGGACGATGGACTTGTTGTCTGTATCTCTTCCAAAGATGGAGGATTGGGGGTGGCTGTTTCCCGAGAGATTGACATGGGCAGCGTGAAGTTAGCACGGGGAGAAATCTTGACAGGGTGATGGATCACTTGGGCTTCGGCACCATGCACAACCTTGAAATCAATAGCATTGTCAAGGCTGATCTTTGAACGGACATTGGCGAGTTCATTGAGCTCCTGACGAACTTTGAGACCAATTTCTGCCAAATCAGACAGCTTGTTCATCCCTCCGTTCAAGTCGGCCCACACCGACTCAACTTGGGCCACGCCGAAGAGCAATGGGTGCATGAGACCAAGGATGTTGAATGCCATCTCCTTGGCCGAGAATGTGCAAACACCGTGTATTTCAACCCCCTCTGCATTCAAGTTGTTTGCCGACATCAACCCGGTACCACTGCAAAACGAAAAAAGATGCTAGTTTAGTTGATTGGCAACGACAATATTGCAAACATGAAATATACAGTCCAACGTACCGAGTCCATCCAATCACAGCGCCAGCAGGAGCCAGCCCGACACAAGTACTCTCACCAGGATTCAGAGGACCATCGGTTGAACAAGGTCTCGAGCGAGATTCTCGACTTGGAATAGAGGCCATCATCACTGAAGCTTCCGTGGTTGGGGGACAGGGACAAGACCACTTGGGTAGGCCGGGTGACAAGCTTGAGCGCATGTTTTTTCTTCTTGACTTCACCCATCAGTCTCAGCAAGTTAGTCAGCATGACTCGGTGGGCGAGTTCGGATCGGTCATCCAAGCCGTCAATTTTGCGCACGTTCTCTGGAATCGCTGCGAATGGTAGGATGTAGTCGAGGTCCATAGCCAGCCTCTTATCCTTATCGGTTGAGTAGATGCAATAAACCAAGGCTAAGAAGGCAAAAAATAAGAAAACAACAATCCATCACACTGCTTAAAGCAGCAATAGTATTGAACCTTCAACATCTTGCTTGGATCCCTGGTTGAAAGGCATGACTGTGAGTCGACTACCACGCGATCCAACTTCTTGGTAGATGGCTTGGTAGTATTTGACTGTTGCACGGGAGTACCGGGAAGTGGTGACAATGAGATGGGCCCCTCCACTCAACAAGCCCTTCAAGATCTTGACTCCGATACTGGCCTTGCCGACGCCCGTCAGCAACACATTCTTGTGCTCGAACGTGGTTTTTGTGGATGCGATCTCCGTCAAGACATCAGATAGAGCTAGTTTTTTTTTTCAGACGTGAGTGGTGATACTGTGGTGAGTTTTCTGCTGTAAACCCAGTTGCTTCCCACCTTCCGCTTGAGGTGTAACAGCGGCGTCTTGTTGCCGGACAGGGCAGTCGGCTCAACCTGCACAGGTCTCAAGAACTGGCTGGAGGGGCGACGACTTTGAGGTCCGTTGCCAGCTCGGTTGCGCTGGTGGCGCGCGAGAACCTTCACGACCTCTCCGTACAATGATCGAACAGCCGCCATTTGAGATTTCCCAACCGTCGGCTGAGACTTGACAAGCTTGTATAAATTCTGGATGGACTCTTGAACTTTATCCCACTGTAAAACATTGCGAAGAGTGAGAAGGATGATATTTTTGGTTGATTAAGCTAAGCCAAAACTCACGTCCATCTCGGCAGTAATCCTGAACCATTGGACAATGCAAATTCCCTCAGTTTATAGACTATCCAGCAAAATTGGAGAAGCCAAAACCACTGAGACTTACTTGGATCCAGCAGCCATCTCAGCTACATAGCGCTCGAGTCCAGAACCACCGACACGACTAACCTCTTCATACACGATCTCACCTTTTAAAGTGACCGTAGTCTTGGGGCCGTGGAGAAGGTGAAAACGAAGGAAACATTTAGTCAGTGACAAAATTTCATTTCAGCGGCATCTCAAAAGAGTAGACAACTCACCATCCCGATACAGAGGGGCGGTACCAATAGCTTCCTGACAGTTGCTCATGAGCATTTGTCCGAACTCCTTTGCGACATGGTAGTGTTTGCCTTTGCTGGCATCGGTGTGATCAAGGTAGTATTGCATGTAGTCAAGCAAGGCCGGATTGGCGCGGTTCATGATTACCAAACACTGAAATAACAAACAACGGTCAGAAAAAGAATAACAAGCGAGAAAAAGGTTTGAGTACTCACTATGGCCGTGATATCACGGTCAACAGTCTTCAACCAACCGTAGATACTGTGGCAGAAGCAATGGATATCAGCTGCAAGAGCGTTAGTCATCCTGAAGTAGGAAATTGAAAAGCACGAGCTACTCACTCTGAGATCAAATCAAGTTTGAGTTCATGTTTACCGGCGGTTGGAACCGTGAATTCGATTTTAGTAGGAAGAGGAGTTGCCCCGGTGACCTTTTTCAACCCCAGCAGCTTCTTCTGCTTGGGATCCTCGACGATTAGCCACCACAGTCCTGCTTGACGGTAGGGTAGAAGGGTGCAAGGACCACGTTTCCTGCCACCCGCCGTCTTCGAGCCTTCCTCTTCATCATCATCCTCTGCAACCAACGAGACCTTCAACGTAATTGGGGTATTCGTTGCCAACGGGTCTTCGTCTTTGATCTCATGCTTAATCTCGATTACCGGGTACGAGTTGACAAACTGGGCCACCTTTGCTAAGTGCTTGGTGTCCATCTGGAGCAGTCGTTTCCGCTCATCATCTTCAAGCCTGTTTGTATCATCGCGATCAACTCAAGTCAGCCTTCTTCTGATTCAAGATCAAAAGGGATCAATTCAAATCAATTACTGACTCCATGATGTCCGTTACTTGGGTGACATTAGCTGCCGTGCAGCGTTGAATGATCTCCGACGTGAAACCAGGGATTTGCTTCAATCTGTGTTAAATCGAATCGGAAAGTAGAATCAAGGTTTTAGCTGAATCCCAATTTGACAGACAGCCTGACTAGACATTGGTGGATTTCTGTAGTAATTACGGACTATCGTGATCCCAAACGGCTTGAACAATCATTTGGAAGAATTCCATGGCAACAGTGGTATTGAGACACTCCTGAAAGCTCAAGACGTCCACCGCAGCTGAGATGAGATTTGGAACCTTCCAAAGTCAGATTTCATCAATTCCAGTAAAGGCTGACTGAATAAATCAAGTTGACCGTGCCAAGTTAATTGCGACATCAAATTACCCACGGCGTTTGAAGCACTTACTTAACCTTCCGCACAAAATATCTTCAATCGAAAGCAAAGACAGATCTTGAGACATGATCGGCTTGTCTACATTGTAAGCCATGTTAATGTCTTTGGCAGTAGAAAGCTTAGCATTGCGAGTTGCTGTATAGAACAGGGAGGCGTTAAGTTTGCGTGTTCAGGGAGTTGTCAACAAGTCAAACCAGCCGCTCAAGTGAGGTTGGACAAAGCTTAGTAGCAGCTCTGCTGATTGTGTAGAGTCTAGTAGTCCGCCAGTAGCTGCAAGCCACACTTGATGCGACACAGCACGGATATCAGGCCGCTCTTTGAAATGTCAAGCGCAATAAACGGTCATTGACCCATTCAGGCGCAGGGAGATTGGACATGTTCAGAATAACGAGAATCATTTTGACGACCGATAACCTGACGCTTGAAATGGTGTGTCGGGAGAAGGGAAACAAACGCGGGATCAATGAAGGAAGAGTATGCCCACCCAGCGCAAGCAACAATTGACCCAGAACAGTCGGATATTGTGATCAAGTTTGCTTAAAAAAATAAAACCAAAATAGGAACGTCAGCAGGCGCACAATCAATGAATACATAGAATGAAAAAGATCAAAAAGATCCATTTTGTTGCCGACAGAACTAGAGAGATCATCTTTCAAACTACCCAGGGCCACTCACAACACTTCAAGTAATTCATTCAACCTTGTTGGCAAGAGTTCGACGATCAGATCTGTCACCGGTAAGAGTGCTGCAGAAGCGGCGGCACGGAAATCGTCATCTTGATCCCTCAATTCAATCAAAGACGATGACGTGATTATCCATAAGAGGACAATGGGCTCAGTACGGGACGGGGAACTGGGTGTGGATTCGCCATCAGACACATGTTGCTTGCCCGAATCAACAGATTCCGAATGAGCTTCAAGCTTGACTGCTGGTTTCACGGCAACATCATCCATACTATCAGGATTCAGTGCAACGGAAGGGTTAGTTTCCTTCACATCATCATTAGGCTTCGAGAAGTCTTGTTTCGGGATCGGATCTTAAACATGGGGTTTCGCGGTCAAATTCTCAGGCTCTTTCTCGGGGCTCACGCAAAGCATGTCGTTTTTGACGGCGACCAAGTACTTCATTCGCAATAACCCCGCGTGTCGGACTTGCCAAGCATAACCTCCTGGAGGATTAGAATACATGTTTTTCTTCTCGGCCATCTGATGAAATATGCTCAGCATATGCTGCACTCCACTTTGGTCTAGCCATCGACCGACCAGACTGATAGCTTGCGCAGCTGTCTCTCGAACAGGGGCGATGACTTGGTCCCCTACATAATTGCCAAACTGATCCAAGCTGAGCAGACATATCAAACGCAGGCCGATGTCTTCCATCCATAGTTGGTGTTGTTCCGAATTTTGTGTCCGGGTGGTGCCCACCAACTTTGCTGCGCCAGAGCCTTGAACTCTGAGAACAGAAATGAGTTTGAGCGCTGCACCATGACGGTATTCCCACTACGAGGAGAAAAGATTAATCATCAGGTTTTCAACAAACAATGTAAAGGGCCATTCACCCTCCTTATGCAACAAAGGATTGCACATGTTGTGAGAGGGGGTGACCGCGTTCATTTCAGTGCCACGTGGCACTGAGTGAGCCGGATTGGACAAGAGCAGCTTGACAAGCCTGGGCTTTAGCTCCTGGATCAATGATGATCTTGTTGCTTGTGGTGTGCTCGGGACGAGGCGCGGCTTGGGAATCAGCAATTTGATTTTCATTACTGGGGGCTGGTTGAGAAGCGGGGCAATTTACAGATGAAGGTGCAGGTCCAGCCACGCGCCCATAAGGATCATCAGAGGGAATGGAAGACTGTTCAATGGTTTGGAATTTGGGGGTTTGCGTGGGTTCACAGGAGGCGTTCGGGGGATGGTTGACATGCTAACATGAGCAGAGCTAGATACAGATGATGATATTGGTCCGACATGGCCCTTGCTGATAGCTTTTCGCTTGCGCTTGAGCGCATTGCGTTCACGAGCTGACAAACCCTCCAAGTTCTGGATTGATAGTTTGGCCTCAGAGGTGGATGCGGTGGGAGGAGGGAGTTGGGGTAGTGGGTGTTGACTTGGCAGAGTTCAAAATGATCAGTTGGTGAGTGGCTAGGCTGAATAGCAACGACGTCAGGACGGGGTGACTTGGACAAGCCGAGAGCGGAAAGACCCGTTGCCTCGGGACCTGGCGTTGCGGATGGATGCGATTCACTGGAAGCACTTGGAGGCTGCCAAGGAGGGTTGGTGGGGTTAGGAGTAGCGCCATGGGGCTCCTGAGGATTGGGTGTTGAGACTTGTGAAGAATTTTGAGCCTGGTCTTGATCGTGGTGCTCTTGCATAGGGTCATCCACGCCCATCGACTCAAAATCTATTGGACTCATAATCCGCCGAGGCCGAGTTTGTTGGTCACATCACGCTGCACCGCGAATAGACTTTCACATGATCGAAGATGGTTGGACTGGTGATCAATTCTTTGCCGGCTGATGCGAGTAGGATTAAACACACGCTCAAGACAGTTTCCAGTTTGAAATTTTGATAGGTGAGGCGATTGTTGCGTTGAGTATTGATTTGGTTGTCAAGCTTGTGAATGGCAGAGGCTGAGGTAGATGCTTCAACTGAGTTTGACGTGGTGTCATCGGGTTTCAGTGACCAAGGGATCCCAAATGCCGACGGCCTTGCAGATTGCGTCGACAGCTTCACTGGCGGCCTGACGCGTCTCCCAGCTCTTGGATTGCACATAGGGGAGAATGCGGCCGAGAAGATTGATGATTTCTTGCCACTGTCCATCGACGCCTCGCCAGTCGGACTGAGTGATGGAGGGGCCAACGTTAGGAGTGAGGCTTGTAGATGAACGGAATGATACAGACAAATGTTAGATGGTTTGGGCAGCGATTTGGCCGAGCTGACGGCAGCAGTCAGACGGACTGAGGGGACGAGCCGGTTTGAGTACGAGTAACAGGCAATCTAATGTGGAAAAAACAAAGGCAGGGGAAAGGATTGCGGTGATTAAAAGTCAGTATGACGACTCCAGCAGAGATTATGAATAGTGTCAACTTGGACCATCATTTGCCCACTACATCCCCGCTCGACAGGGGACATACCCCAATGGAAAGGGGAGGGTAACGAAAGAACCCTTGACCCAAAATCATCACCATACTTCAAATGTGCTACAACTATTCCGAAAAGCTGTGTGAAGGGTTGAAAAATCAAGGTCAGCAGTTATATTATTGATTGCAATTCGGTAGCAAAACAAGAGATTTACAAGGTGTGAATACTGTTACAATTGGTGCAGCAGAGTACATTACAGCTGTTATTAACAAAACATGCACGTTTTATGAAGTGAAGGCAGCGCAAGGCAGTCCGGACATCCAGAGAGCTAGACCAAGCCAGCAGCTGGCGTCAGTTGCGCCAGCCAAACCCGCACCCACGGATGGTTAAGAATGAACGTGGCTTCCCCGCCGATGAGAAGGACGAGTCTCCAAGGATAAGAGGTCCTAGTAATGCCAGACCGATTGAAAAGATGACTGCTGCATGTAGAAACGTTAAAGAATATTGGGGATGGGACCAATCCAGATACACCTATACATTCTGCTTGAAGAAGTCAATGCCAGTCGACACGTCTCCCATCGTATTCTGAACGTTTTGCTATGAGGGCACGATGGTATCAATTAAATAGTCCCAGTAGTGCGCAGATGGTTGACGGGCTTTTTTGAAGGGGTAGGACTCACTAGATTTGCCATGTAGCTGTATCGTGCGAGTTGTGGCAAGGGAGTAAGATGAGCTGTCAGCACTGTTGCAAATGCAATTCAGCGGGAATCTGAAACAGGTATTTTGATGAAAACATACTCGGGTGATCCCTCAACAGGATCATCAAAAAGAAGTTTGCCACTTGTTGGATCCACTCCCAGATCGTCCCCCATGCCATTGGGATATCTTTGAGTGTGCGTTGAAAACAAAGTCCAAATGAGAGCAAAGTTGGGTATCAGGATGAAATAGACTGGATTCAAAGCTATGTGTTGCGCAAAAAGAAGAATTCTAGGAGAAGTCAACGACCATCTTTTATCCTCAACAATCATAATATTTGAAGGAACCTCATTGTCAAGAAACTTACATAGCCACGCCCACATACATGCACAAGCCATAGTTTTGGAGGGATTGTGCCAGCTGAAAATCTCTTCCACTGCTTCTTATTGACATCCCAGGAGAAGCGCCATCATGATAACCAGCGAAATAATCTTATTCACCGCATCCGGAGTGAGTGAGGTAGAAGGACCGACTTGGGCAGAGAATATACACATTTGCTGACAAAGTTCTTGAAATTGAGCATGGTGGTTGGGACACTGAAAGCCGGTTTCCCTTGCATGGCGTTCTTGTTGAGAGGCTGGCTGGTTGGGGAGGAATTGGATATCGACTTGGTCGAATGATCAAGTGAACAAGTATTCCTCCAAAAAATTGATGGGTGCATTTTGAAGAAGTTTACCCGCCTACATGCGGAGCATCATTCAACAAAAACCCATCTTAGCTTGAGTCAAGTTCATCTGGAAACCCACACTTCTTCTTACGGGTGAATCCGATGGTTTCCTCGGCGAAGATGGCTCGGGCATGGTTGCTGATTTCAATCTGGCTGTGATCCAAGGGCGTGCGTCAGTTGGTGGGACTGAAATCACTTTTTGAGCTATTCTTGGTGCTGGCATCCAAGGCAGCAGCTTTTTCATGAGCTTGGCTGCATCTTGAGAAGCCTTGGCAGTCTCTGCGGCAACCTTAGGCCAATGCCATATCACCGACATGCTGCAAGGAATTGGCGAGATAAAATCTTCCATGGGTCATGGTAATCATAGGCCAGATCAAACAGTGTGCTTTGGCGGACAATGCGTTCTTTGAGCGCATCAACTTTGGTAAGCAGATTTGAGGGGAGGGTAGAGAAAAAGCAACTGTCTTGCTTGAGCAAGAAAGCTTCTCTTAGTCTGGGGCAGGACCGGCGAGGAAAGTGGTCGGAACGATCTCCAGCAGCGGTGGTAGTTCAGGCAAGATATTTGTGACAATGGCTATACTGATCAGCAAGTTTGGAGCAAATAATTACCTTGGCCTGGATCTTGGTGCTGATTAAGACAAGGATCAAGAAAAAATGGTGAGTTAAAATACGTGCGGTCGCTCAGATACAGGCGGAGGAAAAAACAGCCAAGAGATTGAGCGTGTGGCGGACCCTCTTGGAGGCCAGTTAAAAGAGGGATTGAGTGGGACAGGCTGGTTGCTAGGTAACGCAGCCAAATAAGACAAGGTGGGGAGGCTGTCCTGGAGGGAGTTGAGCCAGAACTCGGTGAGCCGGTTGAGGTAGGCCAAAATGCCACAGTCCCGTCAAACAAACCTAAGATTAAAGCAAACTACTTCAAGTTGAGAAGATCTTGATGGCCGCACCATGTTTGTGGCTGTGACAGGGAGACTCACCAGTCTATTTGAATTGGCAGAAGTCGTCCATATGGTTGAGCTCGGTCTTGAGGCTGTAGGGTAATTAGTTTTTAGATTGCATCGGATCCTCTGACCAATATTGCATCGAGGATGGCCGGGATTGCATCAACAATGACCAAGACTATATCGACCAGGAGCGTGTTTGCATCAAGCAAAAACGGTGTTGTGTCGACCAACGCCAAGGTTGCATCAAGCCATACCGATGAAATGTCGCGACTGCCGATCCAAAAGCGGCGCAAGTTGATTTTGTGTCAACCATTCCGTCGGTGATGGCCGATGCAAAGTCAGCCTGGGCTGATGTTGAGTCGGGGGGCCGTTGCGTCGGTTCACACCCCGGTCAACACACCATCGGCAAAGGGTTGAGTCGGGGGGTAGCCGGCAATGTAACATTGCCGGTGGGCCATATCACATGGACCCTTTCGATGTAATATCTGCCACCGCCGATGTAACATCGCAAGACGGTTACATCGGACGCTCATACCAATGTAACATCGGTTCAAAGCGTCCGACGTAGCCGCAGATGTAGCCATCCAATACAATCGTTTGGGCAGTGCTGTCATAAGCAATGCGCACATTAGCTCTTCTGAGCGCAGCAGGAGAAATGAGGGTAGAGCTTGCTTGCTCACAGTACATCATGCCTTTAACCGAGACGGTCATTCCATTCTTGCCAGGAAAAGACATCGTCCCCACTCCTGTAATGAAGTTGGAACAACCTTCAGTTGCCACTCTAAGGGGGATGAGGGAAGACAGAGTTTTAAATTCAGAAAGGGCTAACTTGTCACCGGTCAGGTGGTTCGTCGCACCAGTATCTGTGATTATCTCGGGTTGCGCCGACACTGCATCGGCGGTCACCTTGCCGTGTAACTGCAACTCTGCAATTTCATCCTTGATGTTGCCAACTTCAACGTTCTTTGTGGTAACATCAGGACGTTGGCGGGGATAGGAGGGCTTATATGACTCATACGGTCTGCCTTGCGGGTTTGTCGGGTGTGGGACTGAGTTGTTTATTGGGAGGGTGGGTATTTGATGTGGTTGGGTGAAGTTGGGAATGGGGTAGGGACTGCCATATGGAAGGAAGTTTGGTGCCACGACAATAGGGCAGTAAGGGCTGTACCCATTAGGAAAGGCGGTGGGGTTGCGTTGCTGCCAGCTAATGGGCTTTTGTGGAGGGGGCTTTTTCCCAATTGGGCAATCGGCAGCCCAGTGGCCGGTGTTGTCTGCATATGTGGCAGTTGGAGTTACGTGCCGCATTAGCAGCCACTTCAGAGGGGGATTCGGTCTGGGGGCTTGATAGCGGCACGCCCAAAGGGCGTGCGCAACCCCCACCGAACGCCTAAAAAAAAGGCGTGCGGGGCTGCACGCCTTCCCAACCAGGCGTGCAAACCCCCGCACGCCCTCCCCCACATGCCGCACGCCGTCCGCACGCCTACAAATGGCGTGAGGACGGCCAGCTCGGCGTGCGGCCCCGCCGGACAGGCGTGCTGGCCATGCACGCCTGTCTGGAGGGCGTGCAGGCCTTGCACGCCCTCCGGACAGGTGAGCACGGCTGGCACGCCTGCCCGGCCAGGCTCACGTAAGCCTCTCGAATTGAGAGGCTTACGTGAGCCCCTTGGTGCCCTTATAAGGGTACCGTTTGGTACCCTTATAAGGGTACCAAACCGGTACCCTTATAAGGGTACCACTCGGTACCCTTATAAGGGTACCACTCGGTACCCTTATAAGGGTACCAAACGGTACCCTTATAAGGGTACCAAATGGTACCCTTATAAGGGTACCAAATGGTACCCTTATAAGGGTACCAAATGGTACCCTTATAAGGGTACCAAATGGTACCCTTATAAGGGTACCAAACGGTACCCTTATAAGGGTACCAAACGGTACCCTTATAAGGGTACCAAACGGTACCCTTATAAGGGTACCAAACGGTACCCTTATAATGGTACCAAACGGTACCCTTATAATGGTACCAAACGGTACCCTTATAAGGGTACCAAACGGTACCCTTATAAGGGTACCAAACGGTACCCTTATAAGGGTACCAAACGGTACCCTTATAAGGGTACCAAACGGTACCCTTATAAGGGTACCAAACGGTACCCTTATAAGGGTACCAAACGGTACCCTTATAAGGGTACCAAACGGTACCCTTATAAGGGTACCAAACGGTACCCTTATAAGGGTACCAAACGGTACCCTTATAAGGGTACCAAACGGTACCCTTATAAGGGTACCAAACGGTACCCTATATAAGGGAATATATAAGGGTACCAAACGGTACCCTTATAAGGGTACCAAACGGTACCCTTATAAGGGTACCAAACGGTACCCTTATAAGGGTACCAAACGGTACCCTTATAAGGGTACCAAACGGTACCCTTATAAGGGTACCAAACGGTACCCTTATAAGGGTACCAAACGGTACCCTTATAAGGGTACCAAACGGTACCCTTATAAGGGTACCAAACGGACCCTTATAAGGGTACCAAACGGTACCCTTATAAGGGTACCAAACGGTACCCTTATAAGGGTACCAAACGGTACCCTTATAAGGGTACCAAACGGTACCCTTATAAGGGTACCAAACGGTACCCTTATAAGGGTACCAAACGGTACCCTTATAAGGGTACCAAACGGTACCCTTATAAGGGTATAAGGGTACCAAACGGTACCCTTATAAGGGTACCAAACGGTACCCTTATAAGGGTACCAAACGGTACCCTTATAAGGGTACCAAACGGTACCCTTATAAGGGTACCAAACGGTACCCTTATAAGGGTACCAAAAGGTACCCTTATAAGGGTACCAAAAGGTACCCTTATAGGTACCAAACGGTACCCTTATAAGGGTACCGTTTGGTACCCTTATAAGGGTACCATTTGGTACCCTTATAAGGGTACCAAGTGGTACCCTTATAAGGGTACCAAACGGTACCCTTATAAGGGTACCAAACGGTACCCTTATAAGGGTACCAAGTGGTACCCTTATAAGGGTACCAAACGGTACCCTTATAAGGGTACCAAACGGTACCCTTATAAGGGTACCAAACGGTACCCTTATAAGGGCACCAAGGGGCTCACGTAAGCCTCTTGATTCGAGAGGCTTACGTGAGCCTGGCTGGACAGGCGTGCCAGCCGCGCAAGCCTGTCCGGAGGGCGTGCAAGGCCTGCACGCCCTCCAGACAGCCGTGCATGGCCAGCACGCCTGTCCGGCGGGGCCGCACGCCGAGCCGGCCGTCCTCACGCCATTTGTAGGCGTGCGGCATGCGGGGGAGGGCATGCAGGGGTTTGCACGCCTGTGTGGGAAGGCGTGCAGCCCCCGCACGCCTTTTTTTTAGGCGTTTGGGGGGGCGTGCGCACGGCCTTCGGGCGTGCCGCTATCAAGCCCCTTTGGTCTGTTCTGCTGGCGATTGGTTTAAGTGTGGGTTGTATTGTTCGCCGGTGGAAATGGCAAAGAGATTTGGGTTGGGAATATCAAAAGAGGAGGTGGAAGAAGTAGTGTTGGAACAAGCGATCTGTCCCCTACTCACGTCGAGCATGCGTAGCAGCTCATCAAAGGTGGGGGTCTTGTGTAGCTGGTTGGCATACATGGTGGCCTCGACTTTCTGGTTGAGTTCTTGTTTGACGGGGCCGTCCTTGAGATTGATTTGGAGTAGGAATCCCATCAAATGATCGGCAGTGATGTTAACATCCAGGGCTTTCAAGTCCGAGATGATGTCTCGCATTTCGACGGCGTAGGCGGCAGTTGTTGCAAAGGAGTCTGGTTCCACACGGAGGAGTTTCATGAACGTGGAGATTTGCGCCGATCTGCACACAGAAACAAATCGTTCCTTGAGATTGACCATTGTCTTGAAACAGGTATCGAAGTTTGACATTTCATCTTTGAGTGACGGGTCAACCGAGTGTAGTAAGATAGCCCAACCAATTTTTTCGTTGTGGATGTTTGAGCAAGGCTTGTTGTAGAAGTCTGTATTGTAAATGAATTGTGATGCCAGTTTGCAGAGGCGCCTCACCCATTTCCGGTAGTTGCTGCCATCAGACAAGAGTAGGTCACGCGGGCGTATGAGTTTGACGGCGGCGGATATGGTTGATGCGGTATGACGTCGGTCTTTGTCGGCTATCCGGTGGTTCTTGGTGTCTTCCACTGTGCGTTCAAGTTGTCCTTGTCGGTATTGGTTTGAGTAGGCTTGGGGGGAATTATGGTGGGTGTGGTATAGGCTGGCGTTTGGATGTTGTTGTAGGTGAGGTGGTATAGCGGTGGGATAGGTTGTGTGGGGGGGCAAATGGTGATCTGGGGTGTAGTGGATGTGTGGGGATGGTGGGGGATTGGACGGGGAAATTGTGGAAGTGTTTGCAAAATGCACGGATTTGGTGGGGGTGGATCTGGTGGAAGGGTGAAAAGACTTGTCGGCTAAGTCTTTCAATGTGACTGGATTTAGGATGATGGGGGTTTTTTCGTTGTTAATGAAGTAGAGAGGAAGGGAATGTTCTGAGCATCAGAGTGTGATTGTTGGGATATGATATCAGCAGTGAGTTTCCCCGTTTGATGTTGGGTGGATGTGGATGAGGAACAGGGGATCTTTGGATCAGACGACATGCTGATGATCTCCTGACAGAGATAAACAGAGGGAAAGCAAGTCTTGGAAGCCTCGTAACTGACTCAGATATAGAAATATGAAGTGATGAAAATACTCGGGACCACGTAGCTGTCCGTACTGAGATGATGCCTAAACTGGCCAGGAGAAAGCTATCGATCCGAACGGAACAGCTTATGGAATCTTTTCTTGACACATGACAAGGTTTCAATCTTGTCGTTACCTCGCGACCTTCACGTCACTACCTAGTAAATCCTGGAGAAGTTTAAAAGAAATAGGGGAATAATGATATATAATCAAGATGTTTGATAACGAGATATCTTTTAAGGGCTCATGACCTGTTAGGATATGGAGTTTCTGGAACAGATGAACGATGTATTTCAAGGCGTGTACAAGCTATTTATAGTCTATCTACAAGAGTGGCTTTGCCGCAGTCGACTACATATGGGATATAGATATATGCATATCTACTATTCCTAACATTTTGCGGTAACCAAAAATGGTTCCAAAAAAAAAGTATGCATACAGCGTGGTATGCATACAACATGGATGCTTACATTGCGGGGTCACTGTACATCCAAGCTTCCAAGCTCTTCCAATTAAAGTACCTACATACATCTGAGATGTAGTGGACATGTCACCTGCCGCTAGAGTAGACCTGTTCAGGTCTGCAGCCTGTCTGGTACAAATTGCATATTCAAAATTCAAATCAAACAATGGCCAGACAAACTTTTACAAAGTCCCCTTCTTACAGCATTTGTGGTCAAGACTGCCTGCTCAGTTTATGTAGAATGTATGATGGATGGCCTTGTTGCTCTTCATTGTTTGTGTTGACGGATGTTTGAGTGGGCACCCCTGCAAATACCGCAGGCGGAGATTTCAAGAGAGGCTTCCTGCACCCTCACGAGTCGCAAGGAAAAATTCCATCAAACTTGATCCGTTCTTTGGTTGCTTCTTGTCTGGCCGGGCACTTCCCAGTATGATTTACAGGACTGATGATTGTATTGACTGGAATGCATGCCAATGAAGTGTGTTGCGGTGCTTCAGCTGTGTTTGCTTCAGTGAGGCTACTGTGTCACTTTCTGAATGTGATATTAATACTCATGTTCACACATCCTTCCTTCATCTTATAGTCTTTAAAAACATGGCTCACGGTTTGATCTTGCTTGCAAAGAATCTTGAACCGTGTACAAAGCCAGGCATTATTGGCATCATCCAGACCCGTACCAGTCCAACTTCCTTGCTGGATTTGCAGTGTGAATGTGAGTATGGATGTGGCCCGCTTGTGTCAGCAAGGGAGTTTGTCATTTAACATGTACAATTCTTTTTTGTGATGGAGTGACTGATTGATATAAAAAGGGTGCTGAGTTCAGGAACCATTTCCGTACCATTGGCTGTTGTCTCTTGAGAATCCTTTAGCAGAAGTGAAGTAAGTTGAGCCTCATCACAGAGTACTGTGACGACAAATTCCTGAGTCCTCTTTCCCCCTAATTCACCAAAACCTCACTTGAAAGATGTGTGGCTTCCGCATCTGTACTAGCTTCTTGTTAATATGCATACTTGTTCATATGGGCAGCATTCAACCCATGGAAATGATGAGTAAGGAAGCTCCCATCCCAGAGGCAGCGTCTGTGGTGAGCGGCATCTCACAGGAAAAATATTCCTCCAATCCTGCAACCAGTACCATTCAAAATATTGAGTTGCAAAAAGTTCAGTTGCCTGTAATGGGAAATGATTTGGAGAAAGACCCTGAACAGAAACCCGGAAACCCCCTATGGAGGTGTGTAATGTAAAATCTGGGTTTTTGCAAATATTCATGGGGCTTGATAGCGGCACGCCCAAAGGGCGTGCGCACGCCCCCCCAAACGCCAAAAAAAGAAGGCGTGCGGGGGCTGCACGCCTTTCTTTTAGGCGTGCCTACCCCCGCACGCCCTCCCCTGCATGCCGCACGCCATGTGTCAGCCTACGTGATGCCAAGAACAAAGTTCTTCTAGCTACACGTGGTGCAAAGATATAAAAAGGTGGTTTCACGCATGGGTCTCACGGTGAAATGGGGTAAAGTAAAAAAAGGAGAAAGAAATATAACAAAAAGCAAAAGCTTTTTATCAAGGAGGGGCCTGAGTTACAGGGGTGTTTACGGTGCCCTCTATGAATTAGATCCTGAAATAACAGGGGTACTCTAATTATCTGGTCCTTTGACAAGGAGTACGCCCAGAAATGACAAAGAAAGAAGTGCTACGGGGAATTTTACTCACTAATGCTAAAATCCACGCAGAGGGGTCTTCTTCAAGCTTGGCAGGGATCTTGAGGCGTCAAAAGCAGGCAAGAACTGATTGGAAAGCTGGGAATTTGTTGTGGTAATTGTTGGTTGAGGTGATGATCCAATATAACAGGTATAACAAGGCTAATAACTAGTGTAAAGGCTGGTTGATTGCGTTGGTATATGCTGGTATGATAAAAGATGATGGGGATTGTCAAAAGTGGGCAAACAGAGCTCTTTAAATATCAATTTTGGGCCACTGTGTGCGTGGTAATTTGCCTCAATTGCAGGTGTGGCCCATTTCAAACCAAACCAGGCCATTGTTGCGCTAGTTTGGACCAAAAGGGCAAGCCACAGCTGCTTATGGGTGAATACACAAGGTTATGATGAATTTGTTGACGCCAAATAACCATGTAGACCAACCTGGTTCAATACTACTGGCTTGGTTTAGTCAACAGTAGCATTGAAGGAGTGGTTACGCCTGAAAAGGGCCACAAATATTGAGACTGGGCCACGCTACAGGTGTTAAACATGTGTAATTAAGGTTTTAAAGGCAGAAACCTTGTATATATATATGATGCAAGGTTCCTGAAACCTAGTTACATACATGCTGCCTTAGTAACATGTATTTGTGTAGTTCATGCGGGGTTTTTTTAGTGAATTGGGCCAATTTGTGTAACCAGTGCGCCGGGTTGGAACATTAAACCCCATTTGGGCCTAACTCAGCCATTTCACACAACACTTCGAAATGACGTCCATTTTGGTCATTTCCCAGTTGGTATCATAATAGTCAACCAACATGTTACGCATGGATGCCGTGCAATCCTACATGTGGGGGAAATGGGTAAAAGGGGTGAAGGAGTGAGAATTAGGGGGTACCATGAGTGGGATACCCTAGGTTATTTTGCATTTAGATTAAGAATCTGCCATAATATTCTAAGTTTTCTTTAAGGTTTAAGAGTTATGGTAATATTTTGTGTAAAACATGATTTTGACAGGGTATTTCAATGTTTATTCTTATTTTGTATTTATACATAACAAAGCCATAATTCATTACAAAGTGAGAGAAATTCCTACACATGTAATAATGTCTCCAACTTTGGTAATACAATTTATTTTCTAATTTTCAATGTTTTTATTATGATTTTATCTTTTCATGTACTCTTTGTTAGATTGTCTCTGAAGAGTAGCAAGCTGACACCATGTGCACGCCTACAATAGGCGTGCACATGGCGAGCAGGCGTGCCAGACAGGCGTGCAGAGCCTGCACGCCTGTCTGGAGGGCGTGCAAAGCCTGCACGCCCTTTGGACAGGCGTGCAGGCTTTGCACGCCTGTGGGCTCACGTAAGCCTCTCGATTCGAGAGGCTTACGTGAGCCGCGGTACCCTTATAAGGGTACGCGAAGTACCCTTATAAGGGTACCAAAGTACCCTTATAAGGGTACCGAAGTACCCTTATAAGGGTACTTTGCGTACCCTTATAAGGGTACCTGTACCCTTATAAGGGTACGCGAAGTACCCTTATAAGGGTACCAAAGTACCCTTATAAGGGTACTTTGCGTACCCTTATAAGGGTACCTGTACCCTTATAAGGGTACGCGAAGTACCCTTATAAGGGTACCAAAGTACCCTTATAAGGGTACCAAAGTACCCTTATAAGGGTACCGAAGTACCCTTATAAGGGTACTTCGCGTACCCTTATAAGGGTACCCGTACCCTTGTAAGGGTACGCGAAGTACCCTTATAAGGGTACGGGTACCCTTATAAGGGTACGCGAAGTACCCTTATAAGGGTACTTGGTACCCTTATAAGGGTACTTTGGTACCCTTATAAGGGTACGCGATGTACCCTTATAAGGGTACCGCGGCTCACGTAAGCCTCTCGAATCGAGAGGCTTACGTGAGCCCACAGGCGTGCAAAGCCTGCACGCCTGTCCAAAGGGCGTGCAGGCTTTGCACGCCCTCCAGACAGGCGTGCAGGCTCTGCACGCCTGTCTGGCACGCCTGCTCGCCATGTGCACGCCTATTGTAGGCGTGCACATGGCGTGCGGCATGCGGGGGAGGGCGTGCGGGAGTTTGCACGCCTAAAAAAAAGGCGTGCAGCCCCCGCACGCCTTTTTTTTAGGCGTTTGGGGGGGCGTGCGCACGCCCTTTGGGCGTGCCGCTATCAAGCCCCAATATTCATACATTTTTCACGCTCATTCATACACATTTCATGAGTACACCACAGGCGCACTTGAGCGTCCCCGGGACAATCCTCATTGGATGTCCAGGGGACGCATTGGCCCAGCCACCGTTTACGGCCCAAACCTTGTCCAAAGTCACCTTTTGCAGGGTAGCAAACTGAAACCCGGCAGATGCGTCCCAACGGGAGCCATGCTGGACGGTCCATGGGCCGCAAACAAGAACCGTGCCATCCATGTGTGGTCCTCATCCTGGAGCCTGCTGCCTGCGTTGAGCCCATGTACGCATCCATGGGCTGTCCCAAGCTCCATCCGTGCCACTGGCCAGCCAAGCTATTCATGCAGTTGCACGCCAGCAGGACGCAGGCCTGCCCATTACCCATCCAGATGCTCAATTCTGCTCACATGCCAGTTGTTGTAAGCTTGAAGAATATCATTTGACTCCAGGATTTTTGAACTGTGTTGCATCAAGCATTGCAGCAACCCCCAGAAACAAAACAAAACAACACAAAACATTCTTTCTAAGGAGTGGTTTGTGGCCAAGCAAAGTGGCTTAAAAGAAAAGAAAAGAAGATCTATCTGCTGACAAACAAATACAAGGTAGAAAGGAGTTGTTTTCTGCCAAGCAACACAGATTAAAAGAACAAAAAAAAGGGGGGAATCACCCAAAAACAAGCACTGGCAGACAAACGATAGACCACACGGGCATCAACGGGCCCAGAAGATGAACCAGTCACAAAGCAGGTTAGTCATTTGATGCAAATATAAACCACTCACATTAAAATAAAAAGCCCAACCATGTGTTCCGGCCGGGTGACCGGCAGGTGAGGAAGGAGATAGAGCGGGATTATTGTCCTCAGTACCCCGCATTAATGTCCCTTGCTGAAGGTAGGGAGAGCTCTTACCCAGGTTGAACTATTTGATGCCTACTATTGCCCACGCAAAACATGTCACTGCGCTTGGAAAAAAGCTAGCACTTACCCGGGGAATGGTTGCTTGTGATGGAGTGGCCAACACTTCACAGCTGAGAAACGGAAAGGAGAGGCCCTGGCTGAGGTCGGTGCGCCCTTGTCTTGCGACTCAGAGGGAAGGCCACAACAAAGCTGGGGTGAATGCGCTCTAACTCAAGACAACAAATATGTGTTTCATCATGTATCTCTCATTCAGTTTTTCAAAACATCATTGCATGTATGTCTTTACTAGTATACACCATTAGTGCGCAATTTCAAAATCAATTAGCACTAAAAAAAAGAATGCACTCTTGGGTCTTCTCATTTGTGAGTGAGTAGTGTATGATTGGCTGGGTGGGGTGAGATGGTTTTGATGCTTCTGAGCTCACCTTGGTGGTTTTGGTGGTAGCTTTTTATTTATTTATGGAAATAGGTGTGGATGGTGGTAAGCTCCAACGGAGGTGGCTGAGAAAGTTCAGCGTGGCTCCTGTTTGACATGTACTCACACAGCCTCCTTGGGAGGAAAACCATCCTTGAATACTTTCCCATCTGCTCAACCACTCTTGTCCATTCCTGGAAAACGTTCATGACCGTTGTTGGCTCAGCACAGAAGGGTCCACTCAACAAGTCAAGGCTCATCTGAAACTTGCAGCCCTTAACTACACCTGGGATGCCTGAAGCGTCCAGGGGAGCAGAAAGACATTGCAGCTCATTCTATTTTCCCGCCAATGGCATTTTTTCTGGTGAGTCTCCAATACAGCCAGGCAGTGTATCCATGGGACGCCTAGGGCCAGACTGTTGTCAATGGTGGAGCAAGGGGATGCACTAGCTTGCGGCTGTCTGCGGGACACCACCCCGCCATCCAGGACAGCATTTGGACCAGGCTGTCCTGGGGATGTAGCAGATTCTGAGATCAGCACCCGCAGTGTAGCATTTCCCCCGGGGGAGCCTCCGGGTTAGGGGAAATATGGGTTAATTGGGGACGGGGGTCCAAGTTTCTCACTTCTCAAACCCATTTAGTTTTTTTTTCACGGAAAATAGGGCTAAAAGATGAACAAATTGTGTAAAAGTCATGTGTAATTGCAACTTCATACATCCCAGGTGAGTAAGCTTCATGAAAAAATGGGCCATTCATACACTTTCCATGAGTATCATTTTGTGTTTTTGCCAAAAAATTCATACATTTTCATTACCCATATCTCTAAGCATGAAGCAGATTTTTTTCTTCAAGAACTAGACAATTTTATGATACCAGGAGGTATGCATTTGAAATATTTCACACAACTGAAATTTCTTTACAGCATGTTTTGCATCATCATCCGGTATCATCAACAAGACCCAATGATTCAGCTCCTTCAAAAAATTAATAAAAATTTGTCAATCCATCACCTCATGAAAGTGCTGTCAGAGGAAGTGGCCCCAATTTTAGTGGCATGTCACAATCAAGAATATCATGAATTGCGCAATCTTTTCCCAAATCTGCTTTCAAACTACTTCATTGGCCCAATTAGAGATGATGAAATCAATTTGTTAAAGAACAAGATAAAACTCAATTGATCCCAAAGAACAAAGCTAGAATCAGGGAATTAGTTCTTTTTAGGATTTGATTGTCTTACCTAGGCTTTGATTTCACCAACTTCTTAAACATTCCATGGAAATCATGGTGAAATAAAATCAAACAAAAAAATATAGATTTGGTCATGTTGTTCTTAATTAATCCCTTTTTTGAATAGTTACCATGTTCATTTTTGATTTTTTTTATCTATTTGACTGTCTGGAATGGATAAGGTTTTTTCTACAATTTCTTTTCCTATTGGAATATTCTCTTCTAGACTCCGGGAAGGAAAAGATTCATGGCTGGATGCAGTTTTAATCTAGTGATGAAATATCTGCCAGTTGGGTGCACGTGGCAGTCGTGGGGGAGAGCTCTCGGCGTTTGCTGAGAAAACTTGTGCAGGGGCACTATACGGCTTGGGAGTTGAGGAGCAGATGTGGCTGTACTTGATGCAGGAGGCCGAGTATAGCAATTCCGACGTCCGACGAGCTGGCATACATAGTCGGAATCAAACAACGGCGAGGGCAAGCAAGGGCAAGCGCGACAAGTTGATGCTGATCCAGCGGTTGTGCCAGAGCTGCAACGACACAAGTGAGGACAATGAGTCAACATACAGCTCATGGGGCAGAAGCAGGGGTTTGAGGCCGGCCTGTCAGACTTGACCGCTTTCATGGCCGGTGCTTTAATCTCTGCTTGGGCGCTTGCCAGCTTCAGAAAGAATTAATCATATTACACCAGTTATGCAACTGACCTGTGGAAGCTACGAGCTTACACTAACAGCCTTATGCTTGTAATGAAGCATGTTGTAGTTTCAGAGGGCCGGTGAGATGGCGCGCCGTAATCAGCTACGGAGATAACCATGCTGATAATAGCTGTGTTGCTTTCTGAAGGTGAACGTAATACTCTTCTTCGCACATCCTTCTCCACCTTGATGTCCAAGAAACAAGTCTCATAATATCAGTTTAGCTTGCAAACACTTTTCTAAGTGGGATGTATGTGTGCTGGCGACCCCCATCTCCACCCGTCTTTTTCGAATTTTGCAGCATAAAAGGTAGACCACTTTCATCAATCTAAACACTTGATTATCTTGCCACTACAACTCTACAAATCCGGAAAAGTATATCTTTGAAAGATGTGTGGCTTCCGCGTTTGTGCCAGTTTTCTACTGATTTGCATCCTTTGCCAAATGGGTAGATTTTGAGCCATGGAAGATGGGAAGGAGGCAGCTTGCACACCAGAATGGCTGGAATCGCTGGTGAGCCGTAGTACCCCACCTGAACAAAACCCTAGTGCCGTTCCTCTCAACACTTTGAGGCAAGGAAAAAGGCCCCAATTAGGGAGCTCCAATGTGTGTGATATCTCAACAACCAACTTCAGCGGAAGCCATGCTGATGCCAATTGTAGGAGTAGTTTCCTTTGCTTGCTTTATGATCCACTGTTTAACATGATAGATTTGTTGCTCCATGTGTTGGGCTTAGCGATGTACTAGTTTTTAGACCATTTGCTTCATTGAACAATTGACATGGTGCTGACCAACTTCTTTGACTCATTATTCTCCGGTTTGGCTTTCAGAATTCAGGCCACGCCAGGTGTCCAAGAGATCCAAAGGTCAGTGTGTGTGTGTGTGTGTGTGTGTCTCACAATATCCAAAATTGATGATTGAATTTCCATTCCTTTCTGGCTTATAATGAACAATGCAAAAAAAAAAACAGATCAGGTACTGGATCTTCAACAGTGGGCCTACAAGACATTGGCCAGAATTGCGGGTTGGAGGTCTCATTCTAGGAAGGTTCAAGGTGCCCAGACAGAGATGCAAGAGATTGAGATGAAAATGCAAAAGATCCAGGAGTCACTTGGGAATATCATCTTGCATGAAGGGCAAGATGGAGTGGGCACTTCACCTCACCAATACTGGAAGGATATCCTTGTATCTGCGGCGCAGATTGAAAACACCCTGGATTCTCTGAGCAGAATGAAAAGCACAAAAAAAACTCTCAAGCAGGAGTGGAGTGACCTCATGATGAAGTTTTTCATTGACACAAAAGAGTTTCAAATCATTTCCAATGACCAGATTAATCATCTTTTGAACAATGAGAATCACGGTCAAATAATCTCATCATACTTGATCAGCAGATATTGTTAGCCGCGTGGGCCTGAGCTTCAGTTTTTGAACTTGAACTTGAGACAAAGTCTTCAGAAAATCCCTCAAGAGTTTGGTGAAATAGGAAGGCTCTTGACATGTTAGTCATTTTTTTCTGCATGTACCTCTTTAATCCACATAGCTATTGATTAAAATTATTATCATTATATTAATTTCTTAGTTCCCCAGTATTAGATGAGCCTACTTGGAAATCAATTGAAATTTCATACCTGAGAGCCAAGCTAGAACTAGACAAGCAACATTATGGAATATTCCGTTCCCAGATAGAATTTTGGAATGAAATGGAAACTTGGTTTGTCTCAATATCTTCAAAAGAAAGCCATGATCTCTCTCAGCATGAGGTAGATCATTTTCTGCTCAAAATAAAAAATATTATCATGCCAGGAGGAGAATACCTCAAAATGAACAATGCTCTCCAAGAAAAATTTTCATACAACATGTTTTGCATTATCATTTGGTATCATCAAAAAGAAGCCATGATTCAGCTCCTTCAAAACATCAATAAAAATTCATCAATCCAGCACTTCATAAAAGTGTTGTTGGAGGGAGTTGTCCCAAATTTAGTGGCATTCCACAAGCAAGAACGTCAGCAATTGTATACTTGTTGTCCAGAATTGCTTTCAAATTAATTGATTGGCCCAATTAGAGATGATGACACCAGGGGAGAATTTATGGCACTGGCATGTCAGTTCCACTCCATGTGTTTATACTGGAACCCCGGCCCAATGATCCGACGTGTCAGTTCCATATGAACCTGAAATGATATTGATTTATACCATCAAGAATGGTCATATAGTGCCCAACTAAACTAAAATCCAAGCTGATATTCCACTGATAACATGCATATGTTTGTGATGAAATTCATTACAATGAACATATAACTATAGTTGAAGTCAAGTGTAACTTATTCCAGTCAACTTTTTTACAGTGCTACAGAGCCAGATCATCATAGTAAAATTCAATTATGGATCAATATGACATTTAAACAAGATTTTCCACATATCAATATATGCAGACAAAAATTGATTGAAAAATACATGTGAAATCTGACAATTAAACTTGACAATGGTATCTTTTACTGATGCTTCTGGTATTCATAAAATGGTGTGAAGGATTGATTCATATAATGAAACTTGAAGATTTTCACCCAATGACCTTCTCATATGTAGACCAAGCCCAACCCAAAAATCCCTTCTTAAACCAATTTCAATAACATTCCTCAATTTTAACTATAGCTCAACATTTTGTTCTCCAAACAGAAAAGAATGTTGAAATTGTATAACACAATCATATCAAATTGTGAGAATCAGATTCTCATCAAAACATCATATTGATCAAACGTAAGATATGCTGTGACCTTTTAAGCTGGCAATGGAGTGGGGATCATCATGTATTTTTTGGGATTCACCATCCCAACAGAAGCCTGGATGTCATTATTTCTCTAGATAATTACAATTAGATGTGTTTTTTGACGTCTGAAAAAATGTCTCTTTCCTAACTAGGGAAATCTTGGTTTCCACACCAATCACATCCTCCCATGGAAATTTGAATTCAATTGGTTTTTATTTACCTGCATTGTACTAGAAAAAGTCTCCCAATCACATGATCTTCATTTGATTTTGAATTTTCTGGTCCTTGGTACACCATTGAACTTTTCATTAAAATGTGTAATCACAGCCTTGTGCCAAACTCATCGTCTACCAGCTTGAAATTGAATCTAAAAATCACTGCCAACAGTGCAGATTCCCATAAGAAGTTTTGTTGTTCAGGAACTTTTTCTGTGAGTTCCTCCCCTTGCCACTGAGTCTTCCTCCCACCTCTCATTGAACTGAAAGCATCATTTGCTCTCCTTTCATTTTTATTTCATACCAACACATCTTAATTATGATGTGTAACAACATTCCAGTTATCTTTTGATGCTAGGATCATTCTGATTGAAAACCAAATGAACAATATGTCAAGATGGACCCAGAATTGAAATCAAATCTACTAAGTCTTACAGCCACCTTGTTCTACTTTCAAACTCTTTATCAACAATCAATCTTCCATTACACTCTTGATTGCTTGCTTTTTTTACTTGACTTATTTATTCACACCTATCTTGTATCCTCCTTGCACACACTAAGAGAAACCAGCCTGATTTGGTGGAGACTTCAAAGTGCAATACATTGATTCACCAGGCTCACTTGTTAATTGATACTCTTTCCTCAATTTTCCTCAGACACCCAAAACTAATTGCATTGACGCTCTTAGAACATCCTCCAAGCCCTTGCATCAATCCTGGTCTATTACACAGTCAAGCATCTAATCAATCTTGCATGTCTATGCTCAAGCATAACTGTCAACTCACACCTCCACGCATCACCTGCCCCAGCAGATTGTTTCATCTTACTTATTGGTTACAAATAACTTAATTGCTTCTGGATAATTTTTGGATTACAGTGGCGCAACCCATTCTACTGTACACGTTCACCAGCAAAAACATTTTGGCCTTCAGACCTAATGTTTGTTGCCACATATGCTCCATCACCCATTTTTATTATAGATTTGTGCTTATTGAGGGTTGTAGATTCCATACATAAAAGGAATAAGCTTCTACTGCTCTAACAAAAAAGTTTTTTTTTGGGGGGGGTCAACATTTCGGACGCTATGGGCTTAAATGAGCATACAATGCCAAATTCATGTGCTAAACTCTGATAAATCATGGGTAAGGCCTCTCACCAAATTATATGTACATCAATTTCAGCCTTGACCCCATCTGAAACTATGTGAAGCATGTCATTTTGGCTTTGGAGTGTGATTTTTTCATACAGACGGCAAAAATTGGGTGATTTCTTTGGGTTTTTGAGCCCAAAAACCCTATTTTTCTCACCTTTTGGCCTTTCCAGGGCGGATTTTATTGATTTTTTCCCTCCAAACATTTTGGGCGCCCAGAAAACGTGTACAGTGGAATGGGTTGCGCCACTGTATGCCACATGAAAGCCAACAGTAAGTCTCATCATTCACAACTTGCTACTCATCAAAAGTTTGTCCAGACAAGTGGGGAAGAACAAAAACCTTCCTGTTTACTCTCAATGTTTTTCACTCATCAAAAATTTAAAAAAACAATCCTCTTAATTAACCTAATGCTTGTTAACTTTGAAACTTTCAACTGTCTGTCTCCCTGATATTCATTTTCTGTTCTGTTACTAACTCTTGGGGGCACAATGCCACTGAGCTCCATCCAAAGAGGCAAGTAGAACCTCTCTACTTCCCTTCCCTAACCCCCCCTCTCTTCTCTCAAGTGTTGCAAGGAGGGTTGGATTGAGGAATTGAGCCGCGCTAGTTACCTCCCACCTCCCCAAGAATGCCTGAGAATGGATTCTCTCAGATGTGGATGTGTGCTTGTGAATTGAGCTGCATTCATTTTGGGCCCCTCCCCATCTCCCCTCTTCTTCAACTCCACCAAATGTGATATGAGCTGGGGGGGGAGCTGTTCCATGAATGGTTTTTACCTGACAAAGATGTTTTGACGTCTCAGGGAGCTCTCTGGTGAAAATGTGAGCCGGGCCCTCTACGGTGGCAGCAGGACACAAGATGGGGGGAACTCTGGTTGTATTTCAAGGAAATGAGATACAACTAGAAGGAGAAAGAGAGGGCTTAGAGGAAGGATAATGAAACTTAGAATATGAAAAAGATGATGATGATTATTATAAAAGTTTGTTTATACTTCTCTAACCTTAAAGGTGAGGAATAAGCTCAATCCAAAAAGGAGAGCAAGTAGCGGAGATAACTCTTACGCCTCCTCTCTAAAAGAAACAGAGAGGGTAATCAGCTCTTCAGCTGCCCAGTTTTTTAGGTCAAAGGAAACTGATCAAGGTTCTTTAGAGGGAAACCTATGTGGGTTTAATTGCTCAAAAGCCCACAGAAAAGCAAGAGAAGAATGAAGTTATGATTGATGATAAATGCCTCTTTAATGATCAATGATGAAGATGAAATGAAGTGTGATCAAGCAATCAGAAGACTAGTTGAGAGAAGAAGAGATTGGAGCAATGCTTACTTGTCAACTAAAGGTGAACCCAAATGAAAACTGAATAGTGAGGAGATGGGAGGACCTTGAAGTGTTGAGTAGTGAAGGTTGTCCAATGGCTTGTTCTGCTGGTGTAGTGGTTCTGGTTGAATGATCTGAGGTTGTTCATCCTTCAGCCATGTGGAAGATGAACTCAGAAGATCAAATAGAATATATGCAATGTGCAAAACCACGTGCAAAACCTTGAAGATTAAATGGAATATATTCACAAAGGAAATAACTTAGAAGTGATTTAATCTTAAATCATTATTCCTCATTTCTGCGGAATAACACAACACAACTATGGCACATGCAATATATGAAATTGAAGCTAAGATTGTGGAGAATCTGAGTAAGGCACAGTTGAAGCCTTTTGGGCAACAATGTTGTCTCTAAGGCTGACAGACAATGTGAAACAATGGGGCCATTACACAGAGAGTGATGAGTCATTTTCTGCCTGCAGATAGCTGCAGATCTGTTGCTCTCCCTGGATGTTGTTGGGGCAAGTCAAAGGCAAGTCATACACATGTGTTATTGGTGCATTACTTCAACCAAACTCCAGCATGTTTACTCTGCTGCACGCCCGTGCACCAGAGTACACATTGCCCTGAAACATGTAAGCTTAGCCATCCCCACTCATGAAGGTTCTGGACCACACACCCCAATATTTACCTTGGTTCCCCTTTTGTGATGATCCATTGCATGACCGTGCAACGGATTATTCAAAGCCAGATTGCAAAAAAATGACCGCCCCATTCTTGAAAGACATCAAGACAAACTTGTCTCTTAGTATTTGGATGTTGATTTTTTGGTCAGCTTCAGGATTCCTGATCAAGCTCTGAAGTAAATTGATTAAGATTTGGGAACATGAGTGTTTGCTTATCAAAAATCTGATCTCCACTCATTGAGCTCTATAAATTCCAATTCTGAATGATTCTATATTCAGCACCTCAATTTTGATCTTGTTGGTGTGCAATGGGTTTCCACTAGTCCACATGATGTTGTATGTTTTCAGAATCCCCATTTATGACATCACCTTGTCCCTCTTTATAATTCTACAATGGCTTCCATGGAAGATTTTGTAAGGGATTCACTGCCAGCATTTTTAGCTGGGTTTCTCTTGGTTGAACTGGGATAAAATCAACTAGGTTAAACTTGATTAAATCTCAAACAATAAAAAATAAATCCAAGGAAATTGTATTTTTATTTCACTGGTTGGGATTCAACCAAGTTGAAGTTGGTTGATTACATCCAAGTTTAACTGGCATGCCATGAGCCAAGCCAAGTGTATGAAGCAGGAAGTGTTTGATCCATCATTGAAGTGAAGCTCAATCTCCTCTTTCTAGTCTTTCAAGGTAGAAATGCAACAGATAAACAGTATTGCACCACACCTGAAAGGTGGATCAGAAGACAAAAAATCCTCAAGTTCTTGAGGCTGATTTGATGTTTCCAGAATCAATTCCAAAGTTTTAAACATTTTTCCCAAGCCCATCTTGTCTTCTAGAACAAAGTCAAGACAAGGAGTGTTGTTAGGATCTACAAGCTGAATATTGGAGGGATCACATTGTAATTCTCTTATCAAATTGTTTTTGTGGTTAATCCACAATTTGTTAATGTTTTTCAAATCAGCAGCCTTGTTCCTTTCAAGAAATTGTACTCTGTCAGTTGACAATCTGTGAGGTTTGGTTTGAAATGGAAGTGCAATAAGCCATCAGAGTTCTTTTCTTTGGAATAGGCTATTATTTGATGATGTGCTGTTGTGTGGGGAATTTTGAAAAGGTTGGATTGGTACTTCCAGATGGGGGTAAGATCAAAATGTGCATTTTGGAAAGCCTGGAAGATTGATTTCTCTTTGTTGGGAGAACTGAAGATACAACCAAACAGTTGGGGGACTGTACAGCCCTTGGCATCAATAAACACTTGGAATTTGAGAATATTTTTCTCTGATGTTTGAATGGCTTCTTCAGTGATAGGCATGGAGCAGCTACCGATAGAACCTAGCAGTTGACCAACAAAAGTACTTTCCAAATCAACCAAATTTCCAAACCAGAAATTTGACAAACACCTAAAATGAACCCAATGGGTTTCCTAGGGTAGAGGAAGGCAGGTTGCAGGATTTCAGGGAAGGAGAATGGGGTTGGGGGATATATTTTGATAATGATGTTTAAATTTAAGATTTATTTCTAAACAACCAAGACCAGACTGAGAGAACAACTGGGTTAGTGAACAGTGCTAGCAAGAGATTGAGAAAGGAGACAATGAAATTGAGACAACCGGATTTGTAGAATGGAGGCTTAGGATAAGAAGGAGTTTGAGGCATACTGGCTAACTGATGATAGGTGATAGAAAGCAGGTTGAGGACTTAGGGGAGTAGCAAACAGCAAGCAGAGTGAGCAGAGCAGAAGACTGAGAAGATTGGAGCAAAACGTACAAAACAAAGAAAAAAACAAGATCAGCAAATTCAAATCAAACAGAAGGGAAGAAAGAGAGAGAAGGAGGAAGGGACAAACAGCAGAACCAAAGAGCAGTGGTTTTATAAAGCCTAGACACAATTTTTAACTAATCCAGAATAACTCTAAACAAAAAAAAGAAGATAGAAAGAGAAAGAAGATGTGAGCTGATTGATTTTGATTGGAGAGTCAGGGATAGCTAGGGAACTTTACGGTAGTTTTTTGGTGAAGTTTGCTAGAGTTAGGATTGGGTATACTCGGGTATAATTGGTGCAAGGAGCTGAGGAGCAAGCCGGTTGTTTGTGGTTGGCTGGAGAGCGGTGGATGAGAAAGACAGGGGTTTTTAGTGGTCGGTCGCATACCCTAACCGGTTGTTGAGGTGCACAAGTAGCAAGTCTCATCACTTGAGTGTTGCTTCAGAGAGGCCTGTTGCGGCTAGAATTCAACAAATGAATTTTCCATGAAAAGCATTTTTGTAATGGTAGGGATTGATTGATGAGGAGATTGGGAATCAAATGAGACATGTAGTGAAATTTGACACAAGACACTCTTTTTATGAAAGTTATCAAGCACAAGTTTGTTGGGGAACAATATTACAAGTGGAGAACTTTTACAAAAGATGTCTTGTTATTAATCCTTGCTCATATTTGGTTAGCCACATGTGTAAACTGGCTCAATCATGTTGATTGGATGAGCATTTATCTGTTATCTGTAGCAAGCCAACAGCAAGTCTTGGCAGAGTTGTTCCTTGGCCTTTGGGTTTGGAATATCAAATGCCTCCTGCAGACCTTCTGGAACAAGGTGGGAGGTTAATTGACACAGAAAGCCTTGCTGTTTTGTTGATATTGTGCAAGTGCATTCGCAAGCTCAACTTAGTATTCCCAATGGAACAACTGAGTTTTCCAAATGGTCAGGGGCTGGATACAGCATTAATTGACCCTGGTCATTTCAGGGTCTCTATTGCAATCAGGTCATTTTCAAGTTGGTAAATTTAATGTAAACAGTTTGTTGTTCCACAATTATTTATGAATAATTGAACATAGGTTGAGCAACATGATATCCAAACCATGCTGATCTCATGAGCTAATGTTTGCGGTTTTATGACTCATTTTTTCCACTTGAGTTCAGCATTGCATGATGTATATATTGAGCAACACATGTCATGAGATTGCCCATGACTTTGAACTGAATGTCAGTTGAAAATGAAGTTTCTATGTGAATACTATTGAAATAGGTGGATTAGATTGATAATAAAGTGGTAAAACTAATTTTTATACACTATAAAAGATGTTAATGATTTTTGAGTGAGTGTTGTTGGTGGTATGGTAGCTTGGAGTGATGGTAAGGTAATATGATGAGATGATATGAAAAATGTGAGTGAATGGAATACAAATGATGGGCCATGAATAGCCAAGTATTTATAGAGAAGAGAAGGTTGAGCAAAGCAGTGCTGCAGACTTTCCATGAGAAAAGTCTTGTGGCCATTTCTGCTTTTGCACAGATAAGAAAAGTACATTTAAACTTTTCTTTTCTTATCATGAATGCATAATTCTTCTTTTGCATTTCTTTTCCTCACAAAGTAATCTGCTGCAAAGTAAGCAGCATTTTCCTCAGCTGATAGCTCAGCAACTGCTGTGGAATAATTCTCAGCAGTTGTTGCAGATGTTGCAACATTAGTACACATCTCAGCACTTAATGCTGAGATGGTAATATTCCCTTCTACAGGGATTATACCTTCAACAAATACCTCCAAACACAATTCAAACCAAGAGAGGGTAATGAGTTATGCAGTGGCACCTGCTGACAGGTGCCATGAAATCTCCCCCGGTGTGAGCTCATATTGTTCAAGGAGAAGATAAAACCCAATACAATCTGAAACTATTGAGAATCACTCATACATTCAAGGTTAGACTCAAAGAATTATTTACTTGTAGGGTTTGATTGTCTTAACTAGGCCTTGATTTCACCTATCTTTTCACTCTTCCATGGAACTCCTGATCAACTAAAGTTTTTGTAAAATAGATTCTGCTGTTTTCCTAATCAATTTTTTTTTGAAAAGTTGCCCCCTGTTTGGCTCACAACCATTTCCCTTTTTGTGTTTGACTTATCTGGAATGGATGAGGTTTATTTCTGCGATTCCTATCCATTTTCATTTTTTTTTTTCATTTGACTGTCTGGAATGAAATCGTGCAGGGGCACAGAACGGCTTGGGCGTTGAGGAGCAGATGGAGGTGGCTGTTGATGGAGGAGGCCAAGTAGAGCAAGTAAGACAAGCTGGCATAGTTGGCATCAAACAACAGCGAGGGCAAGCGCAACCAGTCAAGGCTGATCCAGCGGTTGGGCAAGAGCAGTGTAAGCCAATGTACAGCTGGGGTCCAATTTTGGGGGGCAAGAATTGGCTTGGCGTATCCTCTTCTTCTTCATCTCAACTTCAATATTCAACCAAATCACTCAAATATGATTACATCTAGCATTGCCTGCTAGTCAAATCACTCTTAGTCAAGGTCACCTCATGGAAACAGCTGTAACAAAGCCTATGTAGTAACCTAGTGGATTGACAGGCCAAGATTCCAATTGTTTTATCCCATTTTCTAGTCCTCAAAATATCACATTTGGCTTTGAGAGGACAAAAAAGAGTCCATGGATGCCCAACATATTTGAGAAATGTCATATTTCTCCCAAGTACCTTGCTTGTGAGGGAAGGTGCCAAATATCATGGTAGTACATACATCCCGCGTCATCAACAAAAGTTTGAAAGGATGCTTCAGGATCATCAAGTATTGGATGCAGGTCCTTGAAGTGACCTAACGCGAGTTGAGTAGGTTCGTCCGGTAGATTCATCTCGGAAAAAGACCGCTTGCGATTTGCAACTTCCATTGGTATTGAGGTCACAGATGAAAGGTATTTCACACCTATTTTTCGGACGTGACGGCGGCAAGTAATTGTATTGATCGGATGCAAAGAATATGGGAGTGTTGAGCTTCTTTGAAGGCTTGCCCACACGTTTTGCGCGAAAGAATTTCAAGTGGCCGAATTGCGGATCTCAGTTGAGCGTGGAGTTTTTGACAGATGGTTTGCTTTTCCAACGCGATATACATAAATATGTGTGGGACAAATATCCTTCGCGTTGCAGCATGCTAGCTCATGCTGCTTTGCGCAGAAGAATTTCAAGTGGTCAAGATTCGAGTTTCAGGTGAGAGCGTGGAGATTTTGACAGATGGTTTGCTTTGCAAATGCGATACACTACATCCATCCCGGCTCCCGAGGGGCCTGGAAGGGCGGAGGTAGGTCCGGCTGCTGCGGCGCAAGGCCTGGCTGCCGGGAATCCGCCTCACGAGCCTAGAAGCCGTGGCGCCTTCCGGCTGGCCACTGTCTGTTCTCCAACACGAAAACGTCACACACTGGGCCGTAGCGGCTGGCCTGAGACTTGTTTGACCAAGTCCCCGAGCCAGCCGTATATTGGTCGAGGGGGTCAGCACTCGTCGGACCTGGTCCAGAGGAAGGAAAATTCCTCTGAGAGCGGTCGAGAGATACCCCCGAGCAGAGAACGTGACAGCTAGGAGGAGTATCGGCGCTAGGCCCAACCCTCCTAGAATGGTGAGGTTTTCGACCTCACCACAGCAGGGTGGGAGGGATGGTCCCGAAAGAAAAGGGAAGGAGACAGGCTCGACCGTGAAGGCGAGCGGGAGCAAGTGCCTGAGAGAGGGAGAGGGCAGAAGGCCGATAGCGAATGCTGAGCGCTGCAGGCCGCGGGGCAAACCGGCGACTCTCATCACTACTCTTTCAGGCCCCCTTTCGGGATGTGGGGGCTCCGCCGGCCGGCTCGTGGTCCCAGGCTGGCAGGGGTCACCTACATGGACCTGCGTCGCCTCTGGCTGCGCCTGCCGGCAACTTCCTATGCCGGTCCATGCCGGGGACGAGCGCGCGCGAAACATAAAATCGCGCCTGATCAATATTCCACCTTATGCAGCAAAAGATCAAGTGTTTCTTTTGGAGGAGGAGCCGCTGCGGTATTTCAAGATGGTCACAGCGGCTGATAACTAACCTGTGAGCAGGGGAGTTACTCTTGGATTGGGAATCACCGCGTAAACCTGAGCCTCGGAAAGTGGGTTGGACAGACGAGGGAGAAGATGAGCGATGGTTGGCCAGAAGTGTTAGGCAAATGCTCGCAACTCGTCAGGTGTTAATTTATTATTCGCGGGGGCACAGAAGTGTTGTAGCCGGAGAGTCTGCGTCCGGCTGTCTGGAGAAACCTGCCGCGTAGAAATAGTCCTTCCGGTTGGAATGGGCAATCGCTCATGTACGTGGTACCACGTATCCCATCAAACTTAACATAAGTCCTCTCCCAACCGGCTCTCTGTGAGACAGAGACCCTGCGGGGCCCTCACCCGAGAGGCTTTGTTAAGCTCGGTATCCCATGGAAGCACCTGTTTTGAGTCATCATCGTCCCCGTTGGTTTCACTTTTTGGTGGCAGTGGCCGATGGCTGGCTGCAAATCACTGATCTTGACAAATTACATATTTGAAGATTTGGTTGGCGAGATCACAAAGACTCGCGGTGCTCATCATCAACATCCTACGGACTCTCCGTGAGCCGCCAGCCCACCAAAACATGTTTAAAAGGAGCGCCCATTGCCTTCCGAGGTCATCGCAACATTCATTCCAACTCGCATAGTGCAACTACCACTCCTTTAAACCTTCATCAAACTCATTTGATTTCTATTACTTTTCTCGTATAGCTTCACGGCCCTGCTCCACGATCAGCAAAATGTTCGTCTCCGCTTACGTCGTGACCCTCATGGCGGCCTGTAAGTTGAAGCTTTCCTGACTCCGGACTTCTTCCCCTTCCCCTTCATCCCCTGTAACTTTCCACATATATGGTAACGCGTTCTTCTGTCTCTCTTCTTCTACACTTGCAGCTGCGCTTGCTTTGCCTACTCCGTGAGTGCCACTTGTCTACCTTCTCTGCTTTCCTTGGCGCCACTCGTTCTGACATGTTGACCCCCCATCGGACCAAACCGCAACACTCCCATGGTCCACTCTATCGAACACTTGGGACAGCGGTAACAATGTCGGCGTTACCAACTCGGGACCCAGTTTTACCCGTCGTGGCACCCAGTACCACTGCACAGGGTATGGTCCACCAACCCAACCAGACCCCAATTGCGATGGTCTTGACAATTCCGGTGGTGGCGGCAACGGCGGTGATGGTTACGGCTACGGCTCCGGTGGCGGCTACGGCTCCGGTAGTGGGTACGGCTCCGGTGGCGGCTACGGCTCCGGTAGTGGGTACGGCTCCGGTGGCGGCTACGGCTCCGGTGGCGGGTCGGGTGGCGGCTTTGGCGCTGGAAGCGGCACTCTTGGCTTTTGAGAAAATGGAAAGCTCCTTTTGCTTTTGCTCCAAGGCCTCTCTATTACCCACAAGTCTTAAAGGTCCTTGTATGTACATGCACATAAATGTTTGGACCGTATGTCTTCCACTCGCTTAGCCTTTCTTAAGAGTTGTACTTCATATTCCTACGTAAAGTGTACAACACGATCTTGTTTTGTTCATTTCATCCAACATGGGGACTTGACTTTTCTCCATCAGGAGCACACAGCACACATGCACACACATTGAGCAATGAGCAAGAGTAAATTAATCCACATGAGTTGGCCTGATGTCTTCAAAATGATTTTCATGTTGGCAGAAAAAATGGTTTGAAGAGAGAATAGTGAAAGAAAGGGAATGGAGGGCCGTGGTAGTATGACCGGATGGCACCCTCATCAACAGAGCTGATCATAATATTCCAAATGACACATAACGTTGTATTGAGTAAAGAATCCTTTGGCATAAATATTTTGTGCAAATGTTTATCTTGCAAGGGGAAACCTGCTGGGTTACCATCTGGTTGTATTCTTTTCTCCAGGATGTATGAAGATTCTGACCGATTTTTTTGTTTCCTTTTTTTTTTTGTTCCGTAATGACCTTGAAATTGGAAATCGTCACACAACACCTTAATAATCTGGAACAATTCGTGAAAGACTTGCCTGGCCATGTTAACCGTAGAAAAGTTATTTCCACCTGGGACTTCTTCGTCCAAGGCCAGATTACGTTTGAAAAGATGACCAAGACCCTCCGCATTCAAGAAAACACCGCCCTCCGAGAAACTGCTCTAGACCTTGCCTTCCTCCGCAACTATCCCCAACATTTCACAACGAAAGCGTTCACACACCACAAAAAGATGCAAGCAATTCAATGTAATTCTAAGGAGTCAGGCAAAAAAAGCTTTATCGAAATTAATCACCGAATTCGACAAGGAAGACCAATACTCTCACATGTTGCTCCACATCCTGAGAAAAGGGTTATAGGGGCCCTTCATGAAATCCACAGAAATCATTGAGCCACTCCAAGAAAAAATCAGAATGCAAGCTGGTTCTTGGAGTTGTTAATTATGAGCACTTGGCTCCTTACAGCTTAATGGTTGGCCCAGCCATGAGTGGAAAAACACGCTCGTTGCACGAGCTGTCAAATCACGTATGCGTCATTTACATTTTCCTCAGGCCTCCGACTTCTTCTGGACAACCTCCCCAATGATCAATCTGCTCTTGCGTCCACGATTCTCCCGCCTGGAATGACAACATGCGCACTAGAAAAACACTACAACCAATTTCTTACCACTACTTTCCTGGTGGTCGCCGACTTCTTTCGTGAGCAAAACAAGACAATCAGCGACAAGAAAACCAAGTTGAAAAAACTGGTTTGCCCAAAACTTTTCTAACGACTTGAAATTTGAGGAGTCGAACCAGTTTTCCTGCGATGTTCTGAAGAAAATGGAGACCTATAAACCTCTCAACAACTCTGGACAAGAAGACAAGCAACTCCAAAAAGCCCTTGCCGACATGCAATCTCAGGCAGGTTTCGTAGTGTTGACAATTGACGAGGCACATGCCTTGTTGTCTTCACCCAACGCACACTCAAAAGATGTCATATCATATTTCCCCAGTTTTCGCCGGATATTACGCGAAGCAGGCTCCAATGGCATTTTTACAATTTTAGCCGGCCCCTCCCCTCTGATGCTGTCCGACACAACCCCCGATCCTTATATTGAATCTAACCCAGATATCAAATGGTACGCAGATGGATTTCCTCTCTTTCTTTCGGGTCACAAGCTTCTTGATCCGATTTATCAACTAGGAACATTTGATGACATGGTCTCCACAACCACTCAGCCTGGAACCTGGACCGATTTAGGGCCCGTTTGGCTGCCGCGGGCTCAGTATCTTGAATTCCCGAGATAAGTATCTGCCCATGGGCAGATACGTACCTCAGGGAATTTAGGACATGGTCCCCGCGGCAGCCGAACATGACGCCGTATCTGGGGCAGGCCACAGCTCCTCCCCAGATACAGACACTGGGCCTGTTCGGCTGCCCTTCACACCTCTCTCCTGGTGGTTGATATCAGCCATCAGGAGAGAGGGCAACTTTCCATCACTCTCTCGATGGCCCATATCAGCCATCGAGGGAGTGTCTACACCCTCCCGATGGCTGATATTGGCCATCAGGAGGGTGATGCACCATCCCAAAGGCCGATATTGCCCATTGGGAGAGTGTATCACCCTCCCAATGGCTGATATCCGCCATTGGGAGACAGATAAACCCTCCTGATGGCCAACATTGGCCATTAGGAGGGTGTTGCACCCTCCTGATGGCCAACGTTGGCCATTGGGGGTGTTGCACCCTCCCGATGGCCAATATTAGCCATTAGGGGGGTGTTGCACCCTCCCGATGGCCCATATCGGCCATTGAGAGGGTGATACACTCTGCCCGTGGCTGATATCGGCCATCGGGAGGGTGTAGATACTCCCTCGATGGCCGATATTGGCCATCGGGAGGGTGATACACTCTCCCAATGGCTGATATGGGCCATCGGGAGGGTGATACACCCTCCCAATGGCTGATACTGGCCATTGGGAAGCTGCATCACCCTTCTAATGGCCGACATCAGCCATCGGGATGGTGCATCAACCCTTCCATTGGCTGATATCAGCCATCGGGAGGGTGATACACTCTCCCGATAGCTGATAACAGCCGTCGGGAGGGTGTATCTCTCTGTTGATGGGCGATATCGGCCATCAACAAAAAGCACAGTCCGTTGACGGCCGATATCGGCCATCCACAGACTGTGCCTTCTCCTGATGGCCGATATTGGCCATCAGGAGAGTATAGAGGCACTCTCTTGATGGCCGAAATCGGCCATCGAGAGAGCAAGGTGTTGTGTTGTGTGGTCTGTTTGATGATGGTGACGGACACCACTGGTGCCGAGATACCGTATCTGAGTTGAGATACACCCAAATAGGTGTATCTCATTGAGGTGAGGGACGAGATACGGTATCTCGAATATTTTTGAGATACTGAAGTCGCCCAAACGCTCAGTATCTCATTTCTTGGTATCTCGTCCAACAAGATACTGTATCTCAAGCGTATCTCGGGTTTTGCGGGGGCCCGCGAGATACACTCGAGATACGCTCGCGCGGCTGAACAGCCCCTTAGTTTCAACCGACCGACTTGTCAGCTACGGAAGCCCATTTTTTGGTGCTTGCTTCCGTGATGCAATATGTAGCCTGCCAACAGGAACGCAGTCTGACTCTTTGGACCATGGCAGAACTGGCGCTTACCACTACCTGGCGCAAATTCAGAGACGGTGATTCGCCATGAGAGTTACACTGGGCTTCAAGCTTGTCTCACAACGCCTCAAGCTCTAGCTTTGATCGGCCCCACGATTCGACCATGGCTCAGCGGAGCTTTACACTTAAGTGGAGAGATGGTTACATCGCACGCAGCTCACTGCAAATATGTGAAGCCAGATAGCAAGTTGATTGTTAGCAATTATTATCCTTCTCAATTTTTCCTAGCATCAGCAGCAAATAATTTCCTTTCGAGGTACAAACCAGTCCTCGTTCAATGCATCGAAGAGTTAACTGAAATACTAAGCCTCGGTCTTGATTCCAAGCAAGCCTCTGGCGAGATAGCCAGTAAAATTATCTTATTATGTGCCATGCGTGCAGCAATGCAACGTTCATGTGAAGGTCCAAAGGAAATAAGATGCGGCGAACCGGTTCAATTGTCGATCTTTTTGAAAGCTCTAATTGGTATTGATGAACAAAACTTAGATCTCGGTCCCGATATTTCGGAAGAACATAGAAGCAACCTCTTGAAAAACGGAATGGTCTTTTGGAACCATTTCAATGAAGTCTATTACACGCCGAACTCAAAAGATTTGTTGAAATTCTTGCATTGCGGCATGGCTGTTCAATGCGCGTCGTCAAAGCAGTCTACTTTCGATCACCTGATCTCAAGCAAGAAAACTCGGATTGGTTAAATGAAGAACGTATCACCTTCTGCGGTGTTAGTGTCAAGGACCAGTTCACCAAAGATGACTTGAAGATCCGTAATTGTGAATGGACCAATACCAACTCAGGCGTCCAAATTTCCAACAAGAATCCATATCTTGTGCTGCTGATGAGTTTAACCACCAAAGGTCCACCTGACCATCTACAGCGTTTGCCCGAACATGCAGACCCACAACAAGCGTCTCAGGTATTCCACGGCTTGAACAAGTTTCCCTGTCTCACTCGGAAAGGGGGCGCTTTAACCAAATTATTAGACGTCGAGCCCGACTTGCCCAAGCTCTATGAGGGCCAGCAGGATGATCGTCATTGGAAGATGTTTGACCATACTAGTAACCCTTTGGTGTATCGTCAAGATGATCCTCAATGAACTGTGCAGTGTGCCTCAATGACCAGATTCTCTTGTCCATTTTTGCCTTCTCAAATCCCTTTCCTTTCTTTTTGTCTATAGTCACCTTGTCTATTTTTGCCATCTCATACTCCTTTCCTTTTTCTCTCTCTATAGTCAACATGTACATTTTTGCCTTCTCATGCCCCTCTTTTTTTTTCTTTGTCTATAGTCACCTTTTGGCCCACTCTCTCATGCTTGTTATTATGATGAATGATATCTGAATGTGGATATAAGCCACGTTTGAACCATTTTCCATTCTCCATCACTTGCGCACCCATTTTGAGAGCCCGGAAGCCTACTTCATTCCTTCTTGGTTCCTCCTTAGCCGACAAATGAGCTACCAGCTATTTAAAGGAGACGCTTGACCGGGATGGTGAATCGGGTTTCGCTAGTTGGCCCGGGTGCTCCTTTTATACATGTTTCGCGAGGCTGGCGGTAGTGCGTATGGATATGCATAGGATGTTTTGGTGGTGAGCACTACTGGCACCGCTAGTAAATCTAATTGCGCTCCCGCAACCGAAATTCTCCAATGTTATATGTCAAGATGCCTGCTATCGGCCACTACCACCAGAAAGTTGATTCAACCAACGGGGATAAAGAAGCCGCAACCCACCTCAGTTGCATGGGATACAAGCGTGATGTGCAGCACATTGCCAGCGGAAGGACTTAATTATGTACCTTAGAATCTGATCTATTTGCAGGATTTTTCTCAGACAGCACCAGACTCAATATAGTGCGACCAACAAAAATTTTGGTGATCAAACATGTCGAACTTGTGTGGGCATTGACTTTGTCTACTCCATCATGGCCAACCGCCCGCCATTTTTCTCCGCTGCAATCTTGTCTGTCCCGGCCGGCCACTTTCCAAGCTGCTCATGAGTTGACTTGATGGTGATGCACGTATACAAGTGACAAGGTGAGCTGCCAGCATTGTAGAAATGAATATGTACTATATTATGTAAATATATGTAGTTGGGCAGGGGTTGGCAGGGTCGAGCAGTGCTCTTTTCCACCCCCGCGCCCCGCCGTACTCGACCGGCGATTGGACATACCTGGCCGACCGGCTTCGGCCGGGCCGGCCTGTCCACATCACTGGTTGAACAACTAGTCAATTTTAGCAGTTGAGGATCGATGAGATGCAAATGGTGCACCACCTGACAGCACTGTCGACTAGCTCGCGGAGTGATGATTTTTCTTGTCTCATTTCGCCGCTCGGTACATACCATCTGATCAGTTTCAGATTTTGTCTGTTTAGCACATTTGTAAACAAAGAGGGTAGTCTTTCTATGTAACTTTGTGAAGACCCTTTTCGCCCTTTCTTTTGAAAGTATTTATGTAGCAAAGCTCCAGATTGGTGCACATATCCGCGTCTCATTTTTTTTCCCGCTGTGTCCACACCCTGACCTTGAACTACACCGCGGGTGCACCCCAACGTTCTCAGATCGTTGAGGTTCAGGTTCACAGAACGTTCCTCGGGAACACCCGCCCCGACGTGTCTGGTTGGGTCTATGGAAAAAGGTTCTGAAAACGCAATGTCAAAACGATGAGAAAGCGATTCTACGCCACTCCACAGCTGGTCAACCAACAATCTCAAAACAGAAAGGTGCCTGAATGCTTTCAGAACTCAGCAAAGGTTCTGACGACCCGTTGTCACATTGACAGGAAATCGTTCCTACAACAGGCACATAAACGATTTGATAACACTTGCTTCATTTCGTTTTCATACCGCAGGAGCAATTGCTTGAAAAGCGTTCCTCTGCCGTCCTCAGACTAATCTCACTCCCCCACAAGAGGTCCTGCAGGGCTCTTGGGCAGGTTCCCCTGTTGATAAAAATGTCTACCGTTTGTTTGCTAAACCGTGTAATTAGCTTCAACGACTGTGTAGCTAGCTCTGCACATATACGAGATCCAATAAAAGCAATAGGTGAAAAAGAGACAATATGAAAGGAAAGTGGTGAAAGATAAAAAAGGTTATAGAAATAAAAAGGAACGGGGTTGCATAGAAAGATTGATTTGAAACCAAACTAGAGTGGAGGGAGAGGGAAGGAGGGCTATGTAGTGTCCCTGTTGTTTTCCAAGCAAGCAGTGACCCTTTCAAGTATTTTTTCCTCATCTGGTAGTCCCTGATCCTTGGTTGCCACGTTAGCCAATGATCGCTTTCCGTTCCAAAGTTGAATGTCCTTCTCATACACAAGTTGAGCAAACGCTACATTGTATATCTTGTTTTTTCGGTTCCGTGCCTCAAGGTCCTCATCGATAAGATCCCAGAACGACGCAGGAGCTCCATCGGTCCCAGATGCACGTCGGTGTTGGTGAACATTGATCATCAGGCGGAGATAAGCTATATGCGCCTGTGCAAGCTTAGTCATCAGTGGGCTTTCCATTATCTGCTTTTCGTTGGCATCACTGAACTGAGGGTGGAAGCTGCTGTAGGCCTTAGTTATGATGGTGGAAAGGGCAGGAACCATTGTCAGGGGGGTGGTAAAAGACAGACCAGTCTTCAGGATTGTGGCAAGAGCGTTCTTTTCACTTTTGACAGTGGTTCCAATGAGTTTATCAAGTTGTTGAACTGATTGGGCATCAGGATAGCGGGGTGGTAAGTAAGATCCTCGGAAATGATCTGGTTTCTGATCGATGAGGGCCTAAATCAACTTGACCATCAGTCTCCAAAGCCAAACACCATGTCACACAAATCCACACCTTGATTAATGCAAATGGGGACTTCTGCACGTTGTTACGGCGGGCTGCTTTGCGGCCATAAGCTTCCAGGTCCTCTCGGAGTAAGATTTGTTGGATTTCAGTTCGGAGGAACGTTTTGAATGTAGCACTGAACTCAAAAGGGCCCATTGGAACATCAGGGGATACTGGATTGATGCTGTTTGATGGTCGTGGGGCCAGAGTGCGGACCAATATTGCCATCATGGTCACGGTTATGGGCCATTGTTCCTCCTCGGGTATCTGCATGTTACATAATTAAATACACATTTGGAGACTTGATACAAAAATGGGCTTTAATATATTAACTTACACTATACAGATCCTGTAATCCATCACCAAGCTCGTTAGGGACCTCGGTATTTGGCTGAATGGATTGAAGTCGCCTCACGATTGACTCAATTGAAGAGGGGGGGTCAGTTTGTCTGGTTTCTACAGATGATAATGAACTGTTGATAGAACCTGTCGGAGGATCTGATCACTCGGTCATACCACCGATGCTTGCACTTGATGGTGATGTGGGACGGTTCTCAGTGGCTTCGTATCTGCTTCTGTTATGTGCGGGTGTGGAAACCTGGAGTGATGAATGTCTAATCGGCCCAACATGACTGGGTATGCTGGCCATCTCGATCTCTGGCCCTGACATGGCAGGGCGGACCATGCTATCACGATTCCCTGTTTTTTGAAGTTTGTGATGAAACAGATGATGAAACTCAGCCACAGGCTTGTTTTTGATGATAAGAGGGAATTACCAGAGTCATTTGGAGAAATAAGCAGAGGATTGATTGTTTCATTGTTGTTTTCATTGTTCTTAAGGTGGGTCAATAACTGGAGGGCAAGGTACTCCATCCTTCAAGTGTTGGCAAGGAGGGTACTTCGGTGGAAGAGAAAAAATTGGGATCATCCTGCTGAGACATTTGATTGGGTGGTTTATGCGAGAAAGAGGGAGTGGTGACGTGGAACTTGGAACTGGTTTTGGATCATGGACCAGGTTTTATACTGTGCCTGCTGCGGAAAAGCTGCGTGTATAACGTCATCCAACTTTGGGCACACACCTTTTTTTAAATTTTCTTGACAAGTCACAACGGTACCCTGGAAAATGATTTGATTTTTTGCCCCTGGACAATGATCTGATACAAAAAATTCCCGTATTCATTTCACCACTATCTTCACTTCTAAAATTTTTTCCATCTATTTTGTGCATGTTACTTACTCCTATATTAGACAACACCTTGTGAAGATTATTCCTCTTAGAATAAGCTGAAACTACTCCATTTTAATCTCTCCAAGTTCTGCATCTTACTATTATAAAATTCCAGGGGCTTCCTCAAGCACACATTCCACTATCATCCCCTCTCCTTTTCCATCATGGATGGCCCCCAAATCCCTGGTGAGTCTTGTTGGTTTGCATATCATATATGTGTTGTTCATTTCCTCATTTGGGTCATTTCACAGGGTTTGCAACTATTGGTGACCCCATTACAGGCTACAAGTTCAAATGTATGATTTGCTGGGGAAAGCCATGTGATAGCTCCTATATTCCAAAGCACTTGAAATTAACCAGTCACCTGGAAAAGTCTAAAGAAAGGGAGGCATTCAATAATTTATTATCTGCTAACTTTAATCCAGCAACATCAAATTGGGGATTAAGGGGCAATTTAAATGCTGCCAGTGATCATCCTGATCAAATGGATTTGGATGCTCCTCATGATATAACTTGGTATAATGACCCCATAGACACCCATTCTGAAGAATTACCTCCTGAAAACAACATCAATAATCCTTCTGCTTGGAATTTGAGCAAAAATGATACTCAAAGTGATTGTGAGAATTCTTCTTTTCCATTTACTGCCATCCAAAACATATCTCACTGGTTAGCAGAGGCCATGCTTTCAGGCTTTCCTGAAGAAGAAGGCACCAGTGATTCAGAGTCTGAATCTGATTCAGGGAGTGATGCAGACAAGAGATTGGCTGATGTGAATTGGTTTCCATTCAAGAAGATGGAGGTGAGATTTCATACTAAATTTGATTGATTTCACTGTCAAGCTGTGCTATTTGATCATATCTAATGACTTCTTCATTTTTCCTGAGCAGTATCTTGTGGCTTCACTAATCCTGGGCCATTTGCACCATTTGATGTCTCGGTCAATGTATCGTCAGATATGTTTGAGTCTGACCTTGTTCAAGATCTACCTTCCTCACTAGAGCACAATGAGAAGACAGAGAATGAATATCAGGAAGATGCTTAACATCAACATATTTGAAACTACTTCTGTTTTGCAGAACAAGTGTTTTTCCCTCAGCTTGAGGGATCTTATAGCTCATGTAAGAATATCCTGCTTTACTATTCATTGGGAAGAGGGGGGTTTGGTTTTTGATTTATTGTTACCTGTGCTTGTTTTTTAGGAGCTTGCAAATCCATATGTCAACAGCCACTTAGAATTCTATCCACATGATCCACATGGGGAAGATGTTTATGCCTTACCCAAAGTGTCAAGTGGAGAGAAGAGTTATCACCAGCAGCTAGAGTTCAAATGGTGGCTTATGGTTCAAAACATTATTATATATATGAGCCAGTGACCTTGAAAGGACCAATGCAAGATATTGTGATACCAGTATTCTTCTACATGTCCAATAACACCCTATATGCCAAGTGCATCACTCCTAAATTTTTTCCCTTACCCCCTTTGCAGCCTGGTGAGAAAAGTGGGTTGGCAGTCTTGATTCCAGAAGATATAATTTTCAATTCAATCAATTTGAATGCAATACCAGTATCTCAATTTGACTTGACAGCATGGAAATGTTTACTGCTGATGGCATGTATTTCCTTGACCATATAAGAAATCATCTTGTTGGTGAGTCATCCTTGCTAATTATGCTAGAATTGCTGATCATGATAGAATGCTGATCCAGGGATGTTCTTCAAGAAATAAGACATTTTGGTCCACCCAAAAGGATACAACTCCCAAACCCTTGGAGAATTAAAGCAAAGGGAAAGATAATACGACATGTTCCCATTGTGCTGTATGCAGATGACACCTCAGGCAACAAATCCAAACAATGGAACAAACACGTTTCTTTTTACGTCACTTTGGGTGGTTTACCCCCTTCACATTCAAACATGGAATATAACTGCCACTTCCTGACCACTTCAAATGTTGCTGGACCCCTGGAGTTAGCTGAACCAATTATTCAGGAGTTAAAGTTAGTAGTTTCATCATGGCTCAAACATTTATTGATTGGTTATTTTAAATGAAATTTAATTGCTCTTTCATACATGCATTTTATCTCTTATCATGTTTTGTCTCTCAATGTTTTATCAATAAAATTAGTCGCCTGACAACAGTTGGTAGTGTGGCCTATGACTGTGGATTAAAAGAAGAAGTCTTGTTCATGTCGGTGGCTCTGTGCTTCCTTGGGGATTCACCTATGGCTTCTGAAGTTACAAATACTCCAAATCCTGGGCAGTCAAACAATCCATGTAGAGCATGTCATTTACGAACAGAAAGACAAGACAAAAAGAGCAACATTGAATACATCAAAGCTTTCTTTGGAGTACCTCAATTGCCAGATGCACGAAAGTGGGAAGAGACTGTGAAGAACACCAAGGAGATGTGGATAACTTTTCTTGAGAAGTCTAAGGATGCATATAATACTAAATCTACTTCATTTGGATTGAAAGACAAACTCTCATCCCAACTAATAGAACCTGTGAGCAGAAGTGTGGAAGAACGAGAAAGGATAATGTCTATCAGCAGTAAAACCAGACATAGAGTGCTCAACCCATTTATGGAACTTTTGGAGTTTGATGGTGGAAAGGACAGCCCATTAGAAATCTTGCACGTCATTCTCCTAGGAATAGTGAAGTACTTGACAAATGACTTTTTGGGAAGTTTGAATCCACAGGATAAATTTGAGGTGGAGGCTTGTTTACAATCATTCAACATTGATGCTCTTAATTTGCCCCCAATACAAGCCAGTTACATGATCAAGCACTATGGAAGCTTTATAGGGAAAGATTATTGTCTTATTTTGCAAGTGGCACCTTTTTTTTCCCTTTGATGACAGAAGAGCAAAAGGATATATGGATTCCCCTTTGCCACATTGGAAGTATGGCTTTTCAGACTAAAATCAGTAGAATGGCCCCCTATATTGAAGAATTGAAAGTTCACATCAATGTTTTCTTGCACAATGTCTCCAAAATGTCAGCACAATGGGTTAACAAACCAAAATTCCATATGCTTTTGCACCTGCCTGATTCTATTGAGAGATTTGGTAATGCAAGTCTATTTGCCACTGAGAAGTTTGAAATTTACAATAGCATCCTTCGCAACTCATCAATTCACTCTAATCGGCTCAGTCCAAGTCGTGACATTGCCATTAGCTTCAGTAATTATCAGATCATGAGATTGATTTTATCAGGTGCTCATTTGTATAATCATTCAACTAAAGAATATTTCCAACCCTCAGCAAATGTAACAAAAATCTTCCAGGAGCAAAAAGACATGCAAAAGTCCTTGGGTTTCAACCCCAACACATCATTAAGAGAAACATACCCCAGGATACACACTAGAAAGGTCCCTGAAGTTGAGAAAGAAGAGATACCCATAGTGCTTCAGCAAGGCCACAGCCATTATGAGATCAGGCAGATTGCCAGTATCAAGTTGAACCAGAAGGAAATAATCAGAAAGGGAACCTTTGTATTGGTGAATCATTTGAAATACAACAAAAAAAATCAGATTATGTATGATGAGCATATATTGACATTTCATTCCATGCCCACCAGGAAACAAGCCCAGGAAAAGGAAGAACACAGCCAGCTTGTGTAGTTTCAATGTGGGAAATAGTGGGGTTAGGCCGATTTTATGTGCTCATAGAGGAGTGCCAGCTAGGTGAATTTCAAATGGATTGTCACATGAGGACTCTCACTAAATCCCACCAAAAAAGATTTATCCCTGCCCCTGTAAGTACCAGAGCACACCTCTTGTTAAAAGCCTGAGAAACTGATACCTGAGAAATCCTTCCAATTTTTCATTCAGAGGATTGATTGCTGTCTCAATGTACAGCACAATTGTTTTGATGGAAAGTGCAGATCTGTTGAGACTTTCAAGAAAGCCAGAGGAAGACAGGAATCTGGTTCAATGACACGCCATATTGTTCACTTTGTCTATGAATAGCTATATTCTGAACTGCTTCTCACATCATGCCCCAGAGACACACAGGAATCTCTCCAATCTGATGGTTACACCTATATCTGAACAACAGATGTCTGAAGCGTTGGAGCATGGCCAAAATGTATGGCTCAAATCCAAGAAGAATGGCAATGCAAACAAGGACCCTGTGATAAATGAGGATTCCATGCCCAAATCAATTGTTGTCCACAATGACATAGCATGCCCAACAGACAGGACATTTCCAATAAATCCTAGAGAAGAGCCAGGCAAGCCAAAAAATTGGGCAATTCCCAACAGGAAAGTTTCTGATCCTGGTGCCCATCCTTCATCAAGCCACCCAGCTTTAAATATGTCAAACATAAAACCAATAAATTCTAGATTTGTCCAGGATGTTTCATCTGTGTTAAAAGCCAATCAGCCAGCCATACCAGATGTGATCCATGAACTTCCAACATTTATAAAAGCACATATTCAAGGCATATATGACGTCAGGCCGGATGGACATTGTGGGTATTGGGCCATTGCAGCTAGCTTGGGGAGAGATGAAGAAGATTTCATGCAAATTAGGAAGCAATTATACCAAGAAATACAAAACAGACAAGAATTTTACAAAATGGATTCCACAATTGATGATATTGAAGATATAGAAAATTCACTCATTGTCACCAGTTCACGCCCATGTTTAGATAATGAAAATAAGTGGATGACCATGCCAGCAATGGCAGCCCCAATTGCAAATGCATTCCAGACCCCTGTATTCTTCTTCTCAGAATATTATTCACACACAGCCCTTCCCCACTTCTGTGGACCAAACAGAAACCCACCCATCATCATAGCTTATATTCATGGACTGAGACATTTTGTTGTTCTTCAATTGACAAACATTCACTTGCTTCCTGCACCCAGACCAACTCAAAACAAAACACCCTCTACCCAGACATGAGAAGGCCCATGAGTGGCTGGACATTTATGCTTCATGTTTTAATATGTTGGATTCCATGACACCTGCCACAGGGACCACCTTGGTTATTGATGATTAGGGATATGCAGCCAACAGTTGAGCAATATGTTTACAACCACTTACTTATTCACCATTCCCCCTTGAAACCCTGGATTCTGATAGGTTTTCCATCAATACCACTCTGAATACTGCTTTTATGCAGCCAAAACATGAGCAATCTTATCACACCCCTTTATTCACAATTTCAGTAATCAAATGAAGATTTATATATATCACTGATTTCTCAAATCCATCAATAACACATGAGCACTATATTTATGATAGAGAAATTACAACTTTTTTTTTGGCTTTACAAGTGGTTGATCAACATCTTTGTTATTTGTTAATTTTTTTTTTTGGATAAGCAAGAGAATCTTGAAGAAGTTTAGCTTTATCACGAGGAACCCAATCTTTTTTGTCTTCAAATTTTTTGTAGTACTCATCTTTGATCAGTTGCAAAGCTCTTTGGGTTTTTGTGGGGAGCTGGACAGAGTAACCAAGTTGAGTATGTGAAGAAGAAATGGGAGTTGTAGAGGGTGAAGTAAGATGAGCAAAGTGTGTTGCCTTCCATGCACACTCAACAACACCTTGGAAACCTGAAAAATCAATACCAAACCCATGTTTAGGAAAGACAAATTCTCCACCAAATCCGTCCAGTGGGCCTTCAACCAATTGGCCAGTTGATTTGTTGATTGGGAGCCATGTGACAAAGGTGTAGGGTGATGAGTCTCGATCGCTGTGACATTGGTTTGCAAAGTTGTTGAGGGTGAAGGATAAGTGACAAGTGAATGCATCGGGATCGGTTATAAAATCAGGAGACAGGCCAGGAGCCTCCAAAGGTTGGAAGTGATCTTTGACTTTGTCAAAAAGAGGTTTTGAAAGGGCCTCAAAGCGTTCACCAATGAATCAATTGACCTCAGGTAGATGGGCTTGGAGATCTTCCCAGCCTTTGCGATCACGAGATACCTTCTCTGCAATTCCGGTGATTCCAACTGTAGTCTTTGATTCGTATGCTTTACACCAACCTAGACTGAAAAGATGGCCGGCGTATGCTGGACCATTTGAGTAGTTGGGATTCTGGAATTTGGATTGGGCGATTAGATGGTGGCTGAGATTTTGGAACCGGGCCATGAGTGAGCTGTCCATCGTGGCAAACAGGTAGAACTTGACTATGGCAACAATGTGTTTGCAACAGCTATCCGCGTAGGCTATGAAGCTTTTGTGGAACATACGTATGTTGATGTCGCGGTTCTTCCGGCAAACATGGGCCATGATTTGCTCCTGCCCAGCAAACTTGAGGTTGGCGTCCTTTCGGTGTTGAAGCTGTTGGGCTGATTTGAAAGCTCGATGACGAAGCTGCTTATTCAAGAGATTTTCTGGGGCGGGTTGAGGGCATGGAGCACATGTAGTGGGGGCATTCTTGATCAATGGCGACTGTCCAATTCTAAAGGGGAGTCCAGAGACAGCTGGTAATTGAGGGCATCGGCGCTGGATGTCCTTAACGCACTCTAGAGGATCGTGGGCCTCTCCAGGACAGGATTTGCAAATGGGGGTTTTGAGGGTGTTGGGGGGAGGGTTAAGGTATTTCTTTGCGCATGCCTCGGTAAGCTGGATTAAGCGCCTTGGAGGTTGCACATCGTTTTGGGTTTGGGTGACCTGGTTTAACTAGTGCCAAAGAGAAAAAACTGTCAGCATGGTATCAATGCCCCCATCAACTCTCCCTTAGTTCAACCATGCTGTCCATGCATCATAGAGGCCTTCACACTGGCAGTGACGTAGGGCATCTCAACCGGATGGTTCATACGCACACCAGTGGAGGCCTCCAGAGGAAAGTCATGGCAAAATGATATGACATTGGGAGGGATGGGGTTATATAGACAGAGAAATGAATTGCCTCCGCGCACATGATGGCCTTTGATTCTTAGTTGTTTTTGGAATCCAGTGGTTCCCGTGGTCCAAATGATTGAGCAGCGATAGAGGTCCAAACGATTGAGCAGCAATGGGGTCCAAATAATTGAGCGGCAACGGGGTCAAAAAATTGGGCAGGGACGAGGTCCAAACGATTGAACAGCAACGGTAACCAAAAGGATTGAGCAAGAAGGTGAAAAAAAAGTCTCGAGGGGACCAAGGTGCGAGGAGAAACACAAGGGGTGGTCAATGGCAGCACAGTTGGTTTCCGCGGAGGCGCTGGCAGAGGTTGCAAGGAGCAAAACCGAGAGCTTTTGGACAATTGAAGAGGTGTTCCAACGGCCGTACGAGCGAGCACAAGCTGAAGAATGCAATTGAGCGGGGAGAACAAGAGGAAGAGAGCAAGGCGGCAGAAGAGACGGATGGGCAGTGGGCGGCAAGGCGTGCGGAGGAGGGGTGACCAAGGTGCAGGGAGAAATACGAGGTTATAACTACCAAGAAATGAAGAAGAAGATGAAAGGGTGAGAGACGAACCTGGTGGAGGACTGCTTGATCTAGGATATTCTCAAGGATGCTCAGCCGGATGATGCGCATGCAAGGCTGTGATGTGAGATGCACAAGTTCACAGACAAGCTGCTGGGCCCAGGCTCGGAAGGGCGAGACAGCAATGGCGGGGACCCAACGGCGGAGAAGCGGGCGACGATATCTTGCAGTAAATTTCTGATGGAGCAGGACAATGGGCGGTTGGCACGGAAGCGGGTAGACACATGCAAGGCAATGCTGACGTAAGTGATCCAGGAGCTCGTGCACCATGGTACCATCATCATCTCGCCGCGCAACAAGCGCCGCTTCACGCTCCCTAACATCCACTCCCTCGGCCCCAAGATCATCCAGATCATCGCCCAACGCCAACAGCAATATCCAGCTGTTGCCCTCATTGACACCACCCATATCCGCGCCGTACTCGCCCGCAACCAGCTATGGAAACCAGTCCTCCCTCACGCTGTAGATACCAGAAAGAAAAGGGAAAAACCCGAGCTAAGCAAAAATCCAAGAAGGAGAAAGCTAAAACAGTGCAATGCTCAAAAGAGGCAGAAGTAAGTTTCTAAAATCCACCCTAGATGCACATTATGTCCGGCATACCCCGCTTTACTTTTTGACTCAATCTCTGTCTTTTTTTTGCTGGTTTAGTGTCTTCATCTACACCCCGCTTCAGAGTCAACCAATGAATCAAGTTCGCGATCATCATCAGTCCCCCCGCCTGCTTATGGGTTACCATCCATCAATTGTCTCGGCGGGGGCGGGCAACAACCCGCAGGCTCATTGACAAGCATGAGCGGGCAAGGGATAGGAGACTATTTTTCAGGCTCCCCGACCCAGTCCCAAGTCAACAGGCTAGCCCCCTCAGCGGCCCGTCCTGGAGCAACCTACGGGGGCTACCTTTTGCTGGCGGTGGCGGAGAATACATTCCTAACATCAAACACTAAAAGAGCTTGGCCACCCCCACCTACAAAGGCTACATCGGCAGCACCCACAATGCGCTCATCATCTTCAGCAGCTGCTATCTGGGCCGCTTCCCCATGGTCTCGCGTTGGCTGCACAAAAGAGAGCGATGTTCCATCCAATTGGGCGCCATGTACGTGTTTGATGAAACTAAGGCCGGGATCAAGCGCTGGACCGATGGCTGGGTCTGGAGTCCATCTCGCATCCTCAACAATTTCCTTGTTTATCGCAAGAAAGATTTAGTAGCACCTCTCCTAGCTCAGTTACCAACAGCTCGGCCTCACTCAGACCTGCTGCAACTTTGCCTGCTTTACCCTCATCAACATCTTCCAATCCTACCCAAGCTATCCGTAGCTCCCATCCTCCAACTCGTCCCTCCCAACATTCTTCCGAGGGAGTTCAACCAAACACCACCATCTCTTGACCTGGCTCACCGGGCAGCTCCCGCGGCTCACCAAATGGTACTTCACCTACATCATCCCATCTCTTCTTGCTCATACCCTCCCCTTCCCGCCGCGGCTCGGGAATCGCTGCCTTGACCCGCGACATCGCCAGCTCAAACCCTGAGGCCGGCCGGCCAGGCGTCCGCATCAGCACGCAAAACAGGGCCAACCGCGGCGGGCTACAGCTCAACGAGAACAACAACGGTGGTGGGTCTTCCTTTTTCTTGTGAACGTTGTCTTGTGTGCTCAACTGAGCACTCTCTCTTTCTCTGTCTGCAGCCTTGCATTGGGCCCAGATCAGCTCCACACGCGTGATGAAAAAAGAGGAAGGTGGCGGCGGCTAGGACGGCCTGTTGTTTTCAATCTCCTCAACACATATATATACCTTATCACATTGTTGGTGTACGTGTGGCCAGAGTCCAGATGATTGACTTGGCTCCATCCAGTATACAATTTTTTTCTCCTCTCTCTCCTCTCTACTTTCTTTATTTTATTGCTCTTGCCGTACGCTCCATCTTGGCGCCACAGGCCCAACCCTCCTCAGCTGTTCTCGCTCTTATCTCCCATACACACACACACACAAACACACTTGCACACACATATAAATTGTTTTTTTTTTTTTGCTGAATGAATGAAGATCTGGGTGAATTTTTATTTCCTGTTGGATTGTGGGTGATTGAATGTCAATGAATGAAAGAATAGGAAGCTTTCAAGGAGACTCCCAATACAGTTGGTGCGCCAGTTGCTCTAGTCATTTCTAGCTCCGCTCTACATGCTGTTGACTTGTGCAGGTAAGAGTCCCGCCTTGAAATCTCGTCAACTTTTGATTTGTTTTGTTTGAGAAAGTCTCATTTATCTGATGAAACTGTTATTTAACAATTAACAGGGAGGTAAAGCGGTTGATAAACAACCCCAATGAATCAGGAGAAATCACTAAGTTGTTTGCAAGACATTTCAAGCTACCAGATCACCCAAATCACCTGAAGGAAGCAAAGGTTTTGATTGGAGTAGGCACACCAGACCGGATATTCAAACTATTGATGCACAATAAAGATGAACCATTAAAGTTGGATTGCTTGAAATTCCTCATCTTGGATGTGACCTGGCTGGATAGCATAAACAAAAAAGGGGGAGTGGGGGGGGGAAGAAAGTCTTGCACAAAGCGGAGAAGCCAGAGAAGCAGTTTTGATGTTCCGTCACAAACTATCCAACTATTACTAAGAAGGGGGAAGTAGAGCAAACATGAGAACAGGCTACCATTGATAAACATCACTTTGATCTTTTGACTCATTTGAATGTTGTTTTGTCTACTTCAACAATATCGGAAGAGGAATCATCAATTGGGGAGGCCACACTTGATGGGACATCAGAGTGGGAGGAAGAGGAGGGTGCTGAGACAGTGTTGTTTTCATCGCCCTCAAACTCAGAGCCGGCATCCACAACCTCAGGAGACATGCAACCCTGGGTTTCAGTTTGCGTGCAATCAATAGGAGGTGAATTGCAGCAAGAGCCCTAGAAAGCCAATTAATGGTCACCACATGGTTCATAGTAGATAAAAGATCATTGATACTGACAAATATTTCCATGGCTGTGTGAGGTAATCCACACACTTGCTTGTGGCTCATCCACAACTTGACAGTAATCTTGGTGGTAGCAGAGGCATCCATGACCAAGGACAGAAATTGATTGAAATATCCTGGATGGTTGTAAATGATGTGCTTGAATTCAATGCCAGAGGGCTCCTGAATGAAGTAGTACCAAAGAAGAGCCCCCTCATTGTCCGCATGTTGTGCAATTTTGTCAAGAGGGTATTGGTTGCTGGTGACGTAAAGATTGTTGAAAATGAAGGACTTGAAGCTCTTGAATGTTGGCTGAATATCCTCGTGAACGACCTTGAAATCAATGAATCTGCCAGGACTTTGAGACTTGAGCTGGATTAAACGCCTCTGAGGAAAATCCATGTGGTGAACTTGAGCATAAAGCAGATAATTGAGTTGTACTTCTTCCTTTTCCGGCATATTTTTTGATTGTCTTGCAGGTGGGTTGCCGGCACTCATTGTGAATGAAAAATGTGTCGTTGATCAGCTGCATCAGTGATGAGTGCCGGCACGCTTGTGTTTATGGGCATCTTGATGACTGTGGGAACCCATGGTATGTTTGGAAAACACTGCCTGCATTTTGTGTTCTCCAATTGAATGTCCTTCCGGACTGGATGGTTCTCCAGTCAATTGGAGAACCACAGACTGATGTTTTGCTGAAACGTCTGAACAACTCATTTGATGGGCCGTTTGGAAAACATTCCTTGGAATTTTTGTTCTCCAAACAATTGGCAATCCAATATGGTTTTCCAGTTGATTGGAGAACGAAATAGCAACGTTGGCCTAGAACGTTGGAGGAACTGTGGCATTTTCAAGCCAGTGTGTTCCAGGAACGTTCAGTTAGGCTTGTTGCGTTGGCAAAACGGTCGCGGCTGCCAAATGTTCTGGGAACTCACCGAGGCAAAGCGAAGTGCACCCGTGGTGTAGATAATCAAGTGCAAGATTTGTGGGGTTGTGTGTTTGTGCAGTGTGTGTGTGTGCGTGTGCGAGGGGGGTCTAGATAATAAGCCCCCTTCATGTAGATATTTCAGGTGAGACTGTTTGAACTTTAAAGAAAAGTGTAAAAATTCAAAGCGAAATGAAAACGAGCACTCAACCAGCAGCAACAAACTTATTATTACTCAGCGGAGACAAAAGAAAACGAACAACAACAATACCCAAGACCACTCATATCAGCTCACCAGGACTGGAACGCTTCGACCATCTGCTCAGCCGACTGCGCAAAACGACACTGCAGACACAGAACCAGCCACTCACATCATCCATACACGCCCCAAAACCACCCCTCAGCACACCCAGCAAACCTATCAATACTAGCGGAAAACAAATAAAGAAGTCTGATGCACATCCAGCCACCGAAGAAGCGCAGACTAGCAGCAGCAAGAAGACATCCAAGTCACCCCTATCGACCCCACAGGGAAGCCCGCTGATCGTCCGTCTCTGCGCAACAACAACAACATCCTCCTCATCATCATCATCATCATTATTATCATGCTCAACAGCAGCCCCCGGCTCGGCCAGGGACCCCCCAACACTGCCGGACCCGCCCGCCTCAGAATCATCAACGCACAGCAAGCTTGACTGGGCGACGCTGGTGGAGGCGGCGCGGCAGTCGGACGCGGGCGACGACGAGCTGCCGGACCTGACGGAGTGGGCCACGGCCAAGGACCCAAAGAAGGAGCAGCAGCAGCAACAACAACAACAACAACAGCAACAACAACAACAACAACGGGGTAATAACACGCTGGATACCATCCGCTCCCGCGACTACAGACCCACACCCAATGGCGGCCCACAGCTCAGCGTCCAGTCCCGCCCAGAAATTTCGGCGTCTATGGACCGCCGCCTCGTCAAGATCCAGCTCGGAGGACTGGCCAGGCCGGTTCCTGCGATGATCCAGGAGGTATGTATCTCTCCACCTACCTGCACCCTTCTCTCCCGATCCGACAAGCCAACCAAACACTGACCCAGTGCGCTCTCTCAACCCAGACAAACACCGCTGCTGCCGGAGACAGCTCATCCGGCGGATCCAGCGCTGGGCCATCGGGGCGAAGCCCCTCGGCGCCGTCCCGTCGCGCGGCCCACAACACCACCACCACCCATCTACCCCCATCAACCTCGTCGCGCCTGCTCAACTCGAAACAGAAGCTATCCATCGCCCGTCTCATCATCCCCGTCCCGCCCGACGGCGCAGCGCCGCCAGGCTCCGTCTTCTCCGCATCCACAGCCACCGTATCTACAGCCACCACGTCCACAGTCGCCGGATACACGGCAACCACTACAGCCACACTTTCTAAGCCTCCTTTGCTTTCCTCCACGGTGCCAGTGTCGTCGCTCTCGACGGACACACGGCCGCGGGCGGCCTCGCCTCCGGCCGCCTCGTCGCGGTCGTCGTCTTCCTGCGCAGCAGCAGCCATTGGACAACCGGTGTCCACGCCGCGGCTGGACCTGACCTCGTCCAGCCCGCCCTCGAGCTCGAGCGCGGCGGGGCCATCATCGGCAGCGCGCACGCAGCGGGCGTCGCCGAGGGGGAGCAATGCACGGAACAGTAGGACCAGGCACGGACCCCGCCACCTCGACCCCTCCGGGCTCCGCGCCGTCTCGGACTGTCTCCACGCCGCCGACGACGACGCCCGGCCCTCGGTCAAGCCGCCGCCGCCGCCGCCCCTCGTCGACCTGATCACCCCCACGGAACCACCTTCCACAATCTGCCCGTTGGCTGACTCGCCCGCACCAGCAGATCCGTCGTTCTCAACAGCGCCATCAGCGACAACGACCACGATGTCGACACCGACGACGACGGCCAAGAAGCCGCGGAAGAAGAAGAGAAAAGGGCCCGCGGGCGCGGACAAGAAGATACGGAATCAGTCGGCGCCAGAGGACGACCGGCCGCCGTGCAGCCACCCCGCGCAGCCGCCGTGCTCTCAGAACAGCACCGTCGCGCCCGCCCCGCGCGTCGCCCCGTCCGCGCCGGCGGTCATCTCGCCCCCGCCCTCCTCCGCCTCCGCCTCCAAGCACGCCGACCTCCGCCGCGCCAGAGGCCCGGTAAACCTGTTCGACAAGCTGACGGGCGGCGCGCTGCTGAACCACCATGCATGACCATTCCCCACTTTTTTATGATGGTTGGACCCGCGTCGTCGTCGTGGCGCTTCCTTTCTCGCGCTGCATGCATGCGCGCATACACATACCCTTTCTGTGTCTGTGCGGGTGCCTCTTCATGGACGGAATAAAAAAAAACATGCTACCACTCTCAAAACACACACACACGTTCTCGCGTCTCGGGGCTTGGCACACTCGCATGCTTCTGTGCATACTTGCATATCTGGGGTCGCGTGGGGACGCCGCGCTTTGGTGCTCTTTCGTTTAAGCCCGCTTGTATACGTTGCTTTATACTTCTTTCTATATATATATATATCCTTTTGGTTTTTGGTATGGATGTATTCGCCCCGCTTGTCCCTCTTCGTCAGGTCTGGAGAGTCCTTTTTCTTTTTTGGTTCGGTTTGGATCGGTTGATACTTGCTGTTGAATTGGACGGAGCAGGAAAATATGGTCGGAGAGGAACGAGAGGAACCCAAAAAACAATAAAAAATAAATACTTGGTTATGCATACATGCCTAATTTCTTTTCTTTCCTTTTTTTTTTCTGGAGAAGTTTGTAATCATGTGCAAATTTATGCATATTTATTGTTTGTAAAACAACTGGGCCAAGCAGAGATACCAAGCCATGCTACAGGTATGAGATAGGTGTTTGGGGGTTTGGTCACTTCTGATGACGCTCCTGATGGGGTGAGCAGCACTCCATGGAAAGAGTGTCCCAGGGGGGGGCACTGCCTCAGGGTATGTGCTGTCCTGGGTGTCCAAGGATGTGATGGAGGGTTTTCAAGAGGTAGAAACCGTGGTACAATCTGGGGCACTTTGGTGTTCAAAAACCATACCGTCACCACATCAAATCAATTTTTGCTTGTATACAAGTGACATCATCAAGTACAAAGGCGCCTTTGTACTCTACAACATCACTTGTATACAAGTGAAAGTGGTTTTTTTTTTCATGGTGCGTCAGCTGTTACTTGCGCAGTTGTTGGGAAATGGATTGCCATGATATGTAGTATGGAAAATGAATGTTTTGTGTATTCGGCTTGTGGGAGTTGGCCTCCATGGATGGTTTTTTATTAGCATAGTTTATTTTCATCTTGTTCTTAGCATAAACTATACTCAGTAGATCAACAATGTTGGAGTCTGCAGCAAGCTATCAAACCTAAGTGATCATGTATTCAGACCAGTCAGCCAGTTGTTTCCAGTTTTCATCCTCACTTCAGTTCATCTGCTTGTTGCTGACTCCGCAAACCCTTGACCTTGTTGAGGTGGGATTCTTCACCTCTCTGCATGATTCCTTTCCTTTCCACCTCTGATTCCTTCCTTTATCTTGTCCCACCCATTGTTCCAGGTTTGCCATCTGCTTGTGCCGCCGCCGCTTCTTAGCTTGCTTGCTAACACACCCATCTTGCTCACAAAAGGTGCAACTCCAAAAGAAATTCTTCATCACTTCAGTTCATCTGCTTGTTGCTCACTCTGCAAACCCTCATCCTTGTTTAGGTTTGCCATCTTCTTGTGTCGCCACCGCTTCTTAGCTTGCTTGCTTACACACCCATTTTGCTCACAAAAGCTTATATTTCTTTTTGGGTGGGGTTATGTATTTACATAACTCAAAGGGTTGCACTGCTCAATGGAAAGATGGAGGCTTGCATCTGTCAACACTCTTGGTTTTCCATCTGTATTCTTTTGCACACCCTGGCAGATGTACATAGTATTGAGTAGCTGGGGTGCCAAGCGGCTCACCCTTTTCACAGGTTATCATCAAATGATTCAGACTTGGTGTTTGAGTGATGGGAGAGAAATGCTCACCCTTTTTCTTTGCTTGCATGGGCTGTGAACACATGGGATTTCAGCCTGTTTCGGTGCGTGGTTGCTCTCAGCCCACACTGCCAGCAAAACTGGCTTGGATGGGCACATCTAAGTTTATATTGGTTGTGGCCATCCAATACAAACTTTCACTGCACTGTGCCACCAAGTAAATCAATGACCCATTCAAACTTGGCCGCCAAACACCTGGGCCACTACTGGGTTTAAATTGGTTACTCAATTTTGAATTGGGTGGTCACATCCAATATTAACTTGTATTCACCCATCCGAGTTGAGAAATTGAGCCAGCTTGTCTAGCTGTGCCAAGTCCTATGGCCCTGGGGTAAGATAGGGTTCAGGCCAACTATTATGGTGAAGGGCTAGCTCCGCAACAATCATTTTGGTATGAATACACTCCCTTTTTTTTGATGCACTGATATGAAGTTAAAAAGTGGGTTTGTTTATTCAGGCTGTCCCTAAATTAACTGGCCAATAATGGAGGAAATTCCTTTTGCCATTTTATATAGGCTTGGAAATCATTTCTAAATTTAAAATTAAGACATTTTTGACAAAAAAAAACAAGTTGTTCACTCAAAGCACTTGATTTCATGTTTTAGAGAACATTAGAATTTTGGCCTAAAATCCAGTTATAGAGCTTGTAAATTAAAATTTCAGGTCTTGTAAATCCGCACGGGAATTCCTGCAATATACAGTGTGTGATTCTGAGAATCCATCTCTGGACTGATTGCCAAAAAGGAAATACAGAATCTTAACACTATCTTTATAGTCCTATTTACAAAGCAATTTGTAATGAAAGATTCTCCATTTTTGCACCATGGTTGCTGATGTGTCCCTTGCTGCCAAGGGACATCAAGGAAGCTCTGGGGGTTTCTCATCCCTAGCTTTTTTGCCCCTTCCTTTGTTAAGTGCCACACTGCACATTTATGTACTTATGTGACATGACGCATAGGTTACCCTATGTCCTATCAGCTGTGCCTTAGTGAAAGGTACCGGTGGCCCTGCCTTTGACCGGTGTTGTTGATGCAGCCCTTGAGGCTGTTACATACCAACCCCAATGACCAATTGAGGTGCGTGCCTCACTAATTAATGCCATTGAGGTATAGGTACACCTTGTGATGACGGGTCAAACAACTCTTTATTGAGAATATTTTATTTTGCCAGTAGTAGACTAGACAATAAACCAGAAATGACACATACAAAAATAAAGAAGAGCATAACCACATCAGAGACCAAGAAACATGAGAGATGAAACAAGAAAAAACAAGAACACAAAACTAAAGGGTTGACCAGTACTTAATAGCCACAATCAGACGGGACAACAGTACGACAGACAATAGATAACTACACACAAACAAACTGAGTGAAGCAAGAAATGAAAACATTGTTAACCTGAGATGTTGAGATAAGAAAGAAAACCAAGAAAGAAACTAAGAGAATGTACCTCTGCAGTAAACAACTTGAGTAATTTTTTATCTTGACTCCTCCTGAACCAAATGCTTCCTCTCACAAATCCAGTGTTGAGTCTTAGTGAATTGTCAATACGTAGTCTTGGCAATCTGGTGGATCTAGACTGTTACCTGTGATCTTGATCTTGATTTGTTATTGGATGAGCTACCGTTCCTGTTCTTGACAATGGGTCCTGAACAAAGCGGTTGAAGTTCGATCCTGCTCTTCAATCTTCCGGTTGAGCGAGTACAAATGAGGCGATACGGTCCAGGGTTAGGTTTCAGGGTATGCATTATGCATAGTGCAGATTACTGCGCACAAAACACCTTCATGACCTGGGTCATCAAGGTGTACAACACCTTAATCAATGACCCAGACCGTCATTGAGGCGCTGTACACCTCAATGACGGCCTGGGTCATTGAGTGTTGTACACCTTGATGACCTGGGTCAAGTGTTGTACACCCCAATGACCCAGGCCCTCATGGAGGTGTAAAGCACCTTGCCATCAAGTTGCTGTCCACCTTGATGACCCAGGCTTGATGAATTGGGTGTCAAAAACAGGCAAAAACAGCAAACAAAAAAAAATTGATTTTCAAAATTCAACAACAACTTGACCAAGATTCAACGTAGCCTTGACAAATCACCCAACATGAACTTATCACACGGATTTGTTCTTTTCCAGTTTATGACATTTCAAATTTGTAAATATTATTTGTTTTTCATACTTGCCTAAACTGTGACAGGCACACGTCTCTCTTCCAATGTGCGTAACACGTCTTACCTTGTTTTCCTATAAATGCTCTCCTTGTTCCGTTTCTGTTTTTCCCTCATGGGATTTATTTTGTATACTTCATCATTTCTACACTTTTCTTAAGAAAATTTATTCTGTTAAAATCTCATTGTGCCACCTGTTCTAGCTGGACATCAGAGTTGATTTTCCCTGATTTTTTACATTATAAATCCCACACCATAAACATACCCTTAATCTTGATTACCTGTCTACACGTTCCTGCCATCATCACACCTGTCTCCCTGAATATCCGCCAAACTGTCTGAAAACTCTGAAGAACCATCCAAAACCTTCTTCCCAATTGACCAGAGTTTAACCATAGCTCTGCCTGCTTCATCATCCCAATCACGTGTATCCTTTTGGCACATCATGCAAAATCCTGCTTCCATCCCCCCCCTCCCTCCCCCCCCACCACGTTCGCATTATCTACTCAACCCTCTCCACCCCGTTCTCCCACCCCTCCTCACGCGTTGTGTTCCCCCCCACTTACGTCCCCTCCCCACCCCACTTTATTCACCTCTTCCTGCATCCCCAACAGACCACTCCTCCCACTCCCCGTCCCCACACTTCATAGGTCCTACTGAGTTGCCACCTTTACTCATGCCGCCGGAAGGAGACCAACAGGATGCACCGGGGAGTCAGGAGGCCAGTGTGGGAACTCCTTTTGGGATGGATTGGCAGTTCTGTGAGGGGGAAATAACACAAGATAATATTCCAGATATATATGAACTATTACAACTGTTACAGGTGGTTTGAAGGACCTTCCCCTCTATAATACTACGTAAGAGTTATCACAACAAAATTTATTGTTGCGGCAAACTAATGATAGAGATAACTATATGTAGCAGTCTCTTATCAGACCTAGATTAACTATGCCTCAGCAAGTAAAAGAGATGAAGTGGAAATGTTGATATCTGTGGATGTGGATGTGGAATGAGTGGGGTGGTGGTTCCTGTTAGGATTTGCCTAAGTGGATGAGGTTGGAAGGGGGTGAGAAGCCCTCCTTTTATATTAAAATATGAGGCATTTTTGCTGGTGGTGACCTCAGATGAGGCATTTTTGCTGGTGGTGAACTGAACCATGCTCCATGATTGGTCAGAACTTGATGTTTGAACCGTGCGTCCTGATTGGTCAGAGCTGAATCCTGAGTTCTGATTGGTCAGGAACTGATGGTCAAATCTGAGTGAAATTGAGTGAGCTGAACCGTGACTTATGATTGGTCAGAACTTGATGACTGAATCCCACAAGTTGGCCGGTTGGAGTCTGAGTACCACAAGTTGGCTGGTTTGAGGTTTGTTGAGTACCACAAGTTGGCTGGTTGAGGTCTGAGTACCACAAGTTGGCCGGTTTGAGGAAGTTGGCCATCTGAAGATGATTATGTAACCACAAGACACTATAATACAAAAGCTATGTATATATCCACTTATGATCTATGTATATAAGTAGTATGGATATGTCTAATAATTGTTCCTTTTTACCACATTTGATACTTGAAACCAAAATAGCACACCACACCGGGTGAGTGAACGCGTGGATCAGTTAGCTTGGGACATGGCACGCGTCAAAGGTACCCTTTTGGAAATCATGGTGATGATGCAGAACTGGCCAATGTTCAATGGTCAACCTCTGCCACCCCCGCCTAACCACAAACCTTGACATGAGCAAGGGGCCCAGTACCGACCTCATGACGCGCCCCCCCACTCCCAGTACCATTTGCACAACGCTCCCCCTCACTTTCACTCCCACCCCAATCATCAACAACCCCCCCTCCTCCACCCGGCGGTTATTGGGCACCCGGTGCGGCTGAATTCAATCACCTGGCCCGCATGGAGCCTATGAAAATTCCGGATCTGTGGTTTTCAGGTGACCCGTCCCAATTGCTGACTTTCCTCCAAACCATTTGTGATTTTCTCAGACCTAGATCTTTGCTCTTTCAGTCTGAGTCCAGGAAAATCATCTGGATTTCTCGGCATTTTGGATACCGGCCCGCGGAGCATTGGAAGAATACTTCTCCGGCGGAGAATTGGTACACCCCCTTGGTCAACAACAACTCAAGGCGCAAGGGGAACTTCAATTCTTATTCTAATTTGGAAGGGCTGGAGTTCACCATTCCAGTCCTCCTTACGGTTGAGAACTTCATCAAGGGCATGATAGCGGTGTTTAGCAACAAGTTCATGAAGGAGAACACCAAGAGGGCGTTGAATGTGTGCAAGCAGCAGGATTCCACAATTGGGGAGTACAACTCCCATCTTTGCTCCATAGTTTATCTGGTTGAGGATGTGGAGGCAGCTAGGATTGAACAATATGTTTCGGGTTTGAATCCTCAGATTGTATGGAAAGCAATGAGCAAAGAATGGCGGGCCACTGACACCCTTGAAGCGCGCATGGAACTGGCTATCAAAGCCGCTGCCCAACTTGATCTACTTGCTCTCCTACCTCCAGACTCGGCCCAACCCGTTTGTCACAAGCCACTGTCATCCGCACCCCCTCTGGGCCTCCCCTTCCAGCCACATCACCCGGCCCCACCTGCTGCAGCTCATGACCCCAATGCCATGGAAATCAATGCCGCCACCATCAGACCAGGGAATTGTTTTCCAACCGTTTTGGACGTCTCTCACTCTCTGTGCAGGTCAAAAGGCCTATGCTTTTGATGCTTGCAGCCCATTGTCCCAGTCACTCATACGGGTAGTCTGAAATGTCTCAACCCTCCTATCACTTTGGAGCAGCGTGCGGCTTTTTTGAAGCGTCACAAGGCTTCATTGGCAGCTTTGGTTTTGGCTATACAGTCTGTTCCCCATCCCCCCTCTGTTCCCCAACCCCCCTCTTCTTCTCCGCTCACCTATCAACCAACCAAGGATCCAACCAAGGAAACGCAAGACTTGGATCCTTTGGCTGAAGAAGAATTGGTCATGGGCAATTACCACAACTACAATGAAGAGTACAACAATTATGACGAGCCCGTATGCTCCGCTATCAATGTTGCAATCAACACTTTTCAAGTCCGGCTTGATTGCTCAAAGAGCGGCCATCTCATTGTGCCTGCATGGTTCAAAGCCTCAAATGGCAATTGGGTCCCGGCAAACATCCTGGTGGATACGGGGGCCATGGCAAACTTTGTCAGTGAGGAGTTTGTCAGGAGTCACAACTTCAAGCTTCGTCAATGTAGGACCTTGATCTGTCGTGTGGGATTTGACGGCAGGGAGGGCGTTGGTGGTCTAGTGACTCAAGATCTTGTCAAAATTGTTCACTTGTTGACCATTGATTCACGACCGGTTCCCCTCCCCAGCTCTTTTGGTGTTACTTGGCTGGGGTCGATCAACGCAATATTTGGTTTACCCTGGTTGGATAAGCAGGGTTGGGTAGCTTTGGGAAGCTTGAATGGAGGTCATCAGTTTACACTTGGTTCGACTCCTCTCTACATGATGGAAACTTTGTTGCAGGGAGGGAAGCCTGAAGGTAATGTGTTGCCTCCTGTTCATTCTCCCTCACCTCCTCTGACTATCCCTCCGGAATTTGAACAATTTGCTGATGTTTTCTCTCCACAATTGAATTTTACGCTCCCTCCCCATAGAAGCATGGACATTTCCATAAATCTTGTCAGCCTCTGTGATGCCAAGGGCTAATACCTTTTAGCTACACAAGGTGATAAGAGTGCAAAATAAGGGTAAAGTAGGGTAATTTCACGTAGAAAAGTAGTGAAGAAGAGATAAAAAAGAATATAATTCTTTTTATAGAGGGGCCTGCTGGCGCAGGGGTGTTTGTAGGTGCCCTCTAAATCAGAGATCTGCAAAGCAGGGTGGTATCTGATTAAGCAAACAATGGGTTTCTGCGTAACAGAAGGTGGTACCAAAGTGCTTTTCCAATTAAGGAACCAGAATGGGGACAGAAGGATGAAAGAAGTACTCACTATTGCTTCTTTCAAGCCAAAAAGCCACGTAGGGGGGTGAAGTAGAGCTGCTGGGTAGATTGAAGGGTTTCTGCGCAGGAGCTGGACACGTAGGTTGGTTGATTTAAAGAGAACACCACGGATAAAACAGGCAAAACAGGGCAGAGTAACTGAAATAAGGACAGGACACGGCATAACTGCTTGACTGTAATAATAATTGATGATGGGGAACAACTTTTGGCATGGAAAGAGGGCTCTATATATACTAATTTCACTCATAGTGGAGGACCTTTCTGCCTGTGTGCGTGTAGTAACTGGTTTTCAGCGCAATGTGGCCAATTTGGGAGATTGGCACTAACAAGGCTCATCCCAATGACACTGCTGGTCATTAATTCAGCGTCACAAGTGCTTTCCATGACCTTAATAACCTATTTAGTCATTGTAACTAAGGTACATAACAACACTGACGTGTGATTGTATCTGAAATGGGCCACAAATGACGCAAATGGGCCACAAATGGCTAAGGCCAATCATTAAAGGCCACGCTGGCTATGCTACTCTTATGTATTCAAGGTTTTTATTAATAAAACCTTGTAAATAAACCACATAGAATCTACTTTTACCCTAGTTACACTGGTACATATGTGGTAACTAGGGGATTAGCTATTTCCACGCATTTGGCCAATTTCCAATTGGATTATATAATCCATGCGCGGGGTTGGAGGTTTAAACCCCAATTGGGCCTAACTCCCAAACTATACACAACACCTCAATTATAAGTCCATAATTGGTCATTTCACATATAGTATGCATATATCACAAGTGCATACGTGTGTAATGTCTGTGTGACATGTGTTTGTGGCCAATTCTTACGGGTACTTGGTTCAAGGTGAAGGAGTAGGAATTTAGGGGTACTTCCAGTGAGGGACCCTAAATTAATTTGCATGAGGATTCAGAATATGACATAATATTCCAAGTTATCCTCAAGGTTTAGAAGTTATTTAGTATTTTTGTAAAAAGTAGTGGTTTTTTTTAATTTATTACTTATTTTTATGGTGCCAGGACTTTGCTAAGCTCATTGGATAAAAATAAGTAATCTGAGTTTTTTGTACATTATTGGTCATATACTGGGTCTTAATATTGTAGTAATAATGTCTCTATTTATGTTACTTTGTCAGGTTGGCTCTGTCATAGTAGCAAGCTGACAAATCTCAAGATGGGATCTGTCCCCCCCTTTGGGGGCTTGTACAATTTGTCATTAGATGAGCAAAAACAGCTGAAATTATATATTGATGACAATTTGAGAAAAGGTTTTATCAGAGTTTCTTCCTCCAGCGCCGCCGCACCAATTTTTTTCGTGAGAGTACCCGCTAAGAAACCGCGTCCCTGTGTGGACTACCGCGGACTAAATGCTATTACAGTCCAAGATAGTTATCCCATCCCAATCTTGGGTCAGTTGTTAAATCAACTGCAGGGATGTCAGTTTTTCACCAAAATTGATCTGAAAGCGGCCTTCAATCTGCTTTGGGTGGCAGAAGTGTCAGGATTATGGTCCGTCCGTTCACAGTCCTTTTCTCTTTTGTCCTGTCCTGTCCTGTCCTGTCACCTGTCCTGTCCTGTCCTGTCCTTTCACCTGTCCTGTCCTGTCACCTGTCCTGTCCTGTCATCTGTCCTGTCCTGTCATCTGTCCTGTCCTGTCCATGTCATCTCACCCATTGTCCATGTCACCTGCTCCTATATAAGCTGTACTGCCCCAATGAAATACAGTATCAAGTCCAAGCATAACTCATCTAGAGCCACCCTTGGCTGCTCCTTGGTCCTGCTCTCATTCACTCAGAGCAGCCCCCTTCTCCTAGCCTCCATTTCTTGAGCTGAAACCTTAACAGATTTACAGTCTCGTCTCTCCCCACTCTTCTCATCCCTCTCAGCTCGCGCATCACCTCCCTTTTGTCGCTGGCACCTCTATGTTGTCGCTAGCACCTCCCTGTCATCTCTGGCACCTCCCTGTCGTTGCTGGCACCTCCCTGTTGTTGCTGGAACCTCCCTGTTGTCTCTGGAACCTCCCTGTTGTCTCTGGAACCTCCCTGTTGTCGCTGGAACCTCCCTGTCGTTGCTGGCACCTCAGACTTGTTGCTGGAGCCTCCCACTCGTTGCTGGCACCTCGCACTCGTTGCTGGAGCCTCCCACTTGTTGCTGGAGCTTCACACTTGTTGCTGGAGCCTTTCACCCGTCACTGGAGCCTCCCACTAGTCGCTGGAGCCTCCCACTGGTTGCTGGATCCTCCCACTGGTTGCTGGAGCTTCCCCTTGTCGCTGGAGGCCCACACTCATCATTTGTTCCTCCCACTACTGCTGGCCCCTCCTGGCCACTATTCTGGCCTCCCAGCCATCAGTCTGGCCTCCCAGCCATCAGTCTGGCCTCTCAACACTCACCTCCTCTCCATCACCATCATCACCCTGTCTGTTGCCTGTTTGCGCGGTGGTGTGTCAGGATTATGGTCTGTCCGCTCACAGTTCTTTTCTCCTTTCCCTTTTGTCCTGTCCTGTCCTGTCCTGCCACCTGTCCTGTCCTGTCCTGTCACCTGTCCTGTCCTGTCACCTGTCCTGTCCTGTCATCTGTCCTGTCCTGTCATCTGTCCTGTCCTGTCCATGTCATCTCACCCATTGTCCATGTCACCTGCTCCTATATAAGCTGTACTGCCCCAATGAAATACAGTATCAATTCCAAGCATAACTCATCTAGAGCCACCCTTGGCTGCTCCTTGGTCCTGCTCTCATTCCCTCAGAGCAGCCCCCTTCTCCTATTCTCCATTTCTTGGGCTGAAATCTTAACAAGAAGGCCACAAATGGAAGACGGATTTCAGGACACCTTGGGGACTCTACAAATACCTTGTGATGCCCTTTGGTTTGGCCAACGCCCCGGCATTTTTCCAATGCTTGATTCAATTTGTTTTGAGGGAAATGTTGAAAATCTCTTGTTTTGTTTACATAGATGATATGCTCATATTTTCAAAAACCTGAGAAGAACATCTAGCCCACATCACTCAAGTTCTGACCAAGCTTCAGGAACATTTGCTTTTTGCTTCCCCCAAAAAGTGCAAATTTTATGCAGATCACGTTTTGTTTCTGGGGTTTACTATCTTGGCTGATGGAATTACTATGGAGGGTGACAAGCTCAGCACAATTTTGGATTGGCCCTATCCTGAGAATCTCAAACAACTCAATTGGTTCTTGGGGTTTATCAACTTCTATAGGAAGTTTATCAAGGGCTTTTCAGATATTGTGGCTCCTCTGATGGATCTTACCAAGTCCAAAGTTGATGTCCCCAGGAATCTTGCTTCAGCTAAGTCCATCTGTGCCTTTCAGCTATTGAAGGACCATTTTAAGAAGGCCCCGCTGTTGGCACATTTTGACTTTGCTAGGAAGCAAATCCTCTCCGTCAACAGTTTGAAGTATGCGCTCTCCGCGGTCCTGTCTCAGCCAGACGCAAAAGGAGTAGTAAAGCCGGTTTCCTTTCTTTCTAAGAAGTGGAACGCTAGCGAGACGTCTTGGCAGGTGCACGGCCAAGAATTGGGGGAAATGGTACAAGTTTTTGTGGAGTGGTGAGCCTGGCTCATTGACACTCAGGATCCAGTTGAAGTGTTATCCAATCATTCCAACCTCTGTTATTTCATGAAGAGCAACCACCTGTCAGAACAACAGGTGCGTTGGGCTGCTTATCTTACTTTGTTTCATTTTGTGATCAAGCATATCCCCAGGAAGTTGAACCCAGCCGATCCATCTACCAGGCAACCTGATTTCTTACCCAACTCTGAAGAATCCAAATCGGATAGGCAACTCTTGGTGGAATCATTGGAGGGCCTCAAGTTGAAGGGACAAGAGCATTGTTACACCAACTTCTTGTTGGATCTGGGGGAAGTGTCAACAGTCACAGAACCACCCACATCCACGCCTATTGACACTGATTTCTTTTTCTGCCCCCCCTTGGCAGAACTCATCAGGCTGCTCAAGAAGGCGTACAAGGAGGAAACCCCGGATGCAGACAAGGGCTCAGACCTCAAGCAGCTGGACAATCTGTGGTGGATGCGCAGTTGAGTGTTTGTGCCACCAAAGCTTTGCCCACAGGTTTTGTGGCAATTTCATGATGACCCTCTTGCGGGACACTTGGTTTTGATGAAGATGTTGGAGCTCCTCAGTCGGACGGTCACCTGGCCAGGTATACAAAAGGACGTAGCTCAGTACACTAAATCTTGCTTTTTGTGTCAAAGAGCCAAGCACTCTACTCAAAGACCTCCTGGTTCCAGATTTTTGTTACAGATCCCCAATTGGCCTTGGAGCTGCATCAGCATAGATTTTGTGGTTAAGCTGCCGTTATCCTTGGGGTTTGACTTGATCTTGGTAATCGTTGATCATTTCACAAAGGGAGTTCATCTGATCTCAGCCAAGGAGACTTGGTTGGCCAAGGACTTTGCTTCATCTTTCTTTGACAGATTTGTACGGTTACATGGTCTGCCTGATAAGATTGTTTCCAACAGGGGTTCTATTTTTGTTTCAAAGTTCTGGAAGGAAATCCAACGGCTATTACGCGTACAGGCGGCTCCCTCAACAGTGTGGCACCCTTGCATGGATGGTCAAACCAAACAGGCAAACCAAACCGTGGAAACCTTCCTTTGTCATTTTGTCTCAGATCAACAGGATGATTGGTCAGAACTCCTCCCTTTAGCTGAGTTGGTTTTCAATGCTTCAGTTTCCGCTTCTACGGGCTTCTCCCCATTCTTTTCCCAGTATTCCTTCCACCCTCAAACAAATATGTTCAACAGAGGTTCCCAAGTTCCTGTGGCGGAAGAATTCTTAGATAAAATCATCACAGTACAAGAGACATTGATGGATAATGTTAAGGCTGCTAAGGAACTCCAGAAGAAATATTTTGATAAGAATACCAGGGAGGTACCAACTTACAAAGAAGGCAATTGGGTATGGCTTTTGAGGAGGAATTTCGCAACTACTCGCCCTTTGTCCAAGCTTGATTTCAAGTGATTGGGCCCGTTTTGTATTGACCTGTCAATGGGGCAGGACATCTATAGGCTGATATTGCCAAAGGATCTCTTGCGCCTACACCCAGTATTCCACAAATCCCTTCTCCTTCCTTACATAGACCCCAAATCCTATCCAAATCGTATTGGCTCCAAGGCTCCCAGAGGTCCCACATTGTTGAACCCAGATTTCTGGAATGAACATGATGTGGAGGCCTTATTGGGCTACCGTTCTCCAGAAAAAAACATCCATGAATATTTGGTAAGATGGTGCGGAGGTTCAATGGCCAATGATTCCTGGGAAAGGGGGTTTATGTTTTCTCCGACACTTCATCCTTATCTTGAACAGTTACACAACAAATTCAGCGGTGATAACATTATTTTTTCTCCCAAACAGGTTATCCAAGATTTTGTGTTAGGAACATGGGGGGTCATTGTGTCAACAACAGGCAAAACCGGAGGCAAAAACAGCAAACAAAAAATAATAATTTTCAAAATTCAACAACAACTCAACCAAGATTTGACATAGCCTCAACAAATCACCCAACATGAACTTATCACACGGATTTGTTCTTTTCTAGTTTATGACATTTCAAATTTGTAAATATTATTTGTTTTTCATACTTGCCTAAACTGTGACAGGCCACTTCCAATGCGCGTAACACGTCTTACCTTGTTTTCCTATAAATACTATCCTTGTTGTTCCGTTTCTGTTTTTCCTTCATGGGGTTTATTTTGTATACTTCATCATTTCTACACTTTTCTTAAGCAAATTTATTCCATTAACATCTCATTGCGCCACCTGTTCTAGCTGGACATCAGAGTTGATTTTCCCTGATTCTTTACACTGGGTCACTGAGGTGCTGTACACCTCAATGACCTGGGTCATCAAGTGTTGTACACCTCAATGACCTGGGTCATCCCGGTGTTGTACACCTTGATGACCTGGGTCATCCCGGTGTTGTACACCTCGATGACCTGGGTCATCCCAGTGTTGTACACCTTGATGACCTGTGTCATCCCAGTGTTGTACACCGGATCCCGGTGTTGTAAACCGGGTCATTGAGGTGTACAACACCTTGATGACCTGGGTCATTGAGGTGTACAGCACTGTCAGGCTACGTGATGCCAAGGACTGAACCTTCTAGCTACACGGCCGGCAAAATAAATAGATAAGGTTATAAAAAATATATAATAATATTTTTTATGGGTTTTGGGAATTTTAGAGTCCTTTTGGGACGTGGAAATGATAATAAAAATGAGGATTTTGCAGAATATGTAATATTCCAGAGGGGCCTGCAAGCAGGGGTGTTTTGGGGTGCCCTCTAATAATCAGGACCTGTAAACAGGGTGGTTTTGAATTGTAACCTGATCTTCTGGGGCCTGCAAGCAGGGGTGTTTATTGTGCCCAGGATATATGGTGGGGAGGAATTGGTAACAAGAAAGGTACTCACTATTTCTTGTTACAAAAATCCTCCAAGGTTGGTGACAGGGTAACAGAAGTGACTGGTAATGATGGTGAGAGTTCTGTTGACACTGGAAGAGGGCTAAATAATATACTGAATGTTCACAAGGTTGGACACAAGGCTATAAGCTAGTTGACAATGCTGAGTGATAATTTTCAGTGGTAATGATAAAGCTGGGGAATCCTCAACAGGGGGAACCCAGGGGTCTTTAAATATTCTTAAGAGACCCTTGGGGACAAAATCTGAGAGCTTGAATATAGAAGGGAGCAGATCTTAGATCAACACATCCATTGAGTGGATCATTTGGTAGATCTTCCCTGGGCCAGATCTGTAGAAGATCCGTGTGAGTAGTGGATCTTTATTAAAGATCATATTTGTATGGCACTTTCCAAGAGCTAGTAGATCATGTGATTTCATTAGTATTTTCGTCTCTGGGGCCTGTTACATGTGTGAAATGTCTTGTACATGTGTGACAGGTCTTTGTAGTTACTTCTATTTTATTTGTTATAAGTATTTTTGTTATATTGTATAAGTCCTATAAGGAGTTATAATTGAGGGGTCACTTTGGTAAGTGACCCTAGGTTAATTTTTGTGTAGAATCCATTTCTGAACTCAGTTTTACAATATTGTTATTGGTTTAGTAGTTATTAATTATTTTGTTATATTTTTGTTACTATGTTATGCTTGTCTCTGCATAGTAGCAAGCTGACAAGCACCACAGTGACCCAGGTCATTGAGTTGTTGTACACCTCAACGACCCAGGCAGTCATTGAGGTGGAGAGCACCTTGATGGCGAGGTGCTGTACACCTTGATGACGGCCTGGGTCATCGAGGTGTACAACACCTCAATGACGGCCTGGGTCATTGAAGTGGTTGTACACCTCGATGACCCAGGCTGTCATTGTGGTTTACAGCACCTTGATGACCTGGGTCAAGCCCTGGGCTGGACAGTGCCTGGACAAAAATTAGTGGCGTCAAGTTTTTTTTTATGCAAAAAACAGAAACATATATGTGTAACTAGCATGCGGCTCTAAATGATTTTGAATTATAAAACATAAAAATACAAATGGGGGTCCCTTGAAAAATTCAAAAAAAGGCAAAAAAAAAGTTCTGTTTTGTGAGCGTGAAAGATACCAAAAAACAGGGATGGTGCAGGGGAGGACATACTAGGAGGAATGTTTGTGGAAAAAGAAGTAGATTTTTTTTCTTCCAAAAAATTAAAAAAAATCACCACATTGTTGGGGCTCTCTTAGCATCAATCACAGCTTGGATTCTTCTGGGCATCAATTCTACTGCTTTTTTGAGTATTTGTTATGGTAAGGCATCTCAAATGAGCTGAAGTGTTGTGTTCATTTCTTCTGTTGACCAAAGTTGGTAGAGTTCTTGAACATTTGTTTTTAAAACTTTCCATAAGTCTTCAATTGGATTGAGGTCAGGTGATTGAGGGCCAGGAGGCAGCCAATTGTCAATCTTGTTCATATTTTATTTTTTCTCAAGTTTTGGCTTGCTAACACCGTATGCACCAGGGAATTATCTTTCATGAAAATGAGATGATGCACCAGGTCTTGGTTCTGAAGGGATGGGACTAGATGTGGATGGTAGAAATTCTTGATGAAGCCATTAGCTGTTCTTTGTTTGGGGGGAAGAAAAATTAAGGGGCCTTTGATGACATTGAAAAAGGTGTTGTGACCTAGGATGTCCTAGGTCACATAGTCTTCTAGGCTGTGGCTCAGCCAGCCGGAGGAGACTACATTGGTCTCCTCCGGCCACACCCACTGATATTGATACTGATCCATACCAACACATACACATATGCTCCTTTAGGTTATGAGCCCTTAAGGCATCTCGTTAACCAGAATACCAGCTCCTCTGAGGACATCAACCAACAATCATACCGGCGTCTTCTTTGAATTACCAAGAAATCAATCCTTTTTAATTTTATTACATTGCAACTCCAACAAATCTTCCCGGACCTTCCTCAAAACTTTTTCATTCTTGAAGATTTTCAAACTTTTTAATTTCATTCAAGATTTTCAGCTCTGTTTTACTTGATGGAGCGGACGAGATCGATGGACCCCTACACTCACGGCGCTTACGGCCGGATTCAATTGTTCTTGGTCAATTTGCATCTAGTTTTTTGTGACCTAGGATGTCCTAGGTCACATAGTCTTCTTGGCTGCGGCTCAGCCAGCCGGAGGAGACTACATTGGTCTCCTCCGGCCACACCCACTGATATTGATACTGATCCATACCAACACATACACATATGCTCCTATAATTAAAGGCTCCCCAGACCATGGTTGATGTGCGACCACTTTTGAAAATTGGTAGAAAGAATTTTCTTGTTTTTATTTTGCCACACCTAGTCTGTTTGGACAGCTTCCCAATCTTGAAATTGTGAACAACTATTGAGAATTTACTGATTTTTTTGATTTTCAAGTGCTACATCAGTTATTCAAAGTTGAAAAATGCAGCCATTTTCTTCACATAAAGAGAAAGGCAAGAGGTTTATATGCATGGTTGAACTTATCTGTACATACATGTCCTCTCAGTTGATCATAGCTTCAAGTTCCAGCCATTCATCTTTCTATAGATTCCCTAAGGCTCATTCAAGAAATCTGTCAGCCCCAGAGACATATCAACCCATCCAAGAATGAGTAACATGTCCTTGACACTGCTAATTGTAGAATAATATCAGTTTAAACTGATTAAAATGAAAATAAATCATATATAAGCAGCATACCTTCAACGCTGCAACCAATACGGTATTTGCAATGTATTGGCATGTATCTTTTCACGTATCAGTGCCTTGAAAAAAATTCTTTTATGGCCAATGTGATTCCCTTGGGCACCTCTACCAGTAAATATGGTTGTTGTCCATTTTTGTTGATCCAAATCCCTGTGATACAAATTGCGTATTGTATTGGTTGCAGCGTTGAATTACCTTCCATCAGCTTCTATAATGGATGACTTCCCTTTGGCGTTTACAGGATTCTAAATTCTTAATTTAGAGCTGTTAATCTAGATTTTTGACCAAAACCTCTACACCTGTGAAAACATCTCAACAATGAGTATCAAGTCCAAAATACCTTTTTGGAAAAAGTGCCCAAATTTAGAATTTAGAATGGCATCTGTAGCCCTGTAAATGGCGACGGGAAGTGTCAGCTTGCTACTCTTCAGAGACAATCTAACAAAGAGTACATGAAAAGATAAAATCATAATAAAAACATTGAAAATTAGAAAATAAATTGTATTACCAAAGTTAGAGACATTATTACATGTGTAGGAATTTCTCTCACTTTGTAATGAATTATGGCTTTGTTATGTATAAATACAAAATAAGAATAAACATTGAAATACCCTGTCAAAATCATGTTTTACACAAAATATTACCATAACTCTTAAACCTTAAAGAAAACTTAGAATATTATGGCAGATTCTTAATCTACATGCAAAATAACCTAGGGTATCCCACTCATGGTACCCCCTAATTCTCACTCCTTCACCCCTTTTACCCATTTCCCCCACATGTAGGATTGCACGGCATCCATGCGTAACATGTTGGTTGACTATTATGATACCAACTGGGAAATGACCAAAAATGGACGTCATTTCGAAGTGTTGTGTGAAATGGCTGAGTTAGGCCCAAATGGGGTTTAATGTTCCAACCCCGCGCACTGGTTACACAAATTGGCCCAATTCACTAAAAAAACCCCGCATGAACTACACAAATACATGTTACTAAGGCAGCATGTATGTAACTAGGTTTCAGGAACCTTGCATCATATATATAAACAAGGTTTCCGCCTTTAAATCCTTAATTACACATGTTTAACACCTGTAGTGTGGCCCAGTCTCAATATTTGTGGCCCTTTTCAGGCGTAACCACTCCTTCAATGCTACTGTTGACTAAACCAAGCCAGTAGTATTGAACCAGGTTGGTCTACATGGTTATTTGGCGTCAACAAATTCATCATAACCTTGTGTATTCACCCATAAGCAGCTGTGGCTTGCCCTTTTGGTCCAAACTAGCGCAACAATGGCCTGGTTTGGTTTGAAATGGGCCACACCTGCAATTGAGGCAAATTACCACGCACACAGTGGCCCAAAATTGATATTTAAAGAGCTCTGTTTGCCCACTTTTGACAATCCCCATCATCTTTTATCATACCAGCATATACCAACGCAATCAACCAGCCTTTACACTAGTTATTAGCCTTGTTATACCTGTTATATTGGATCATCACCTCAACCAACAATTACCACGACAAATTCCCAGCTTTCCAATCAGTTCTTGCCTGCTTTTGACGCCTCAAGATCCCTGCCAAGCTTGAAGAAGACCCCTCTGCATGGATTTTAGCATTAGTGAGTAAAATTCCCCGTAGCACTTCTTTCTTTGTCATTTCTGGGCGTACTCCTTGTCAAAGGACCAGATAATTAGAGTACCCCTGTTATTTCAGGATCTAATTCATAGAGGGCACCGTAAACACCCCTGTAACTCAGGCCCCTCTTTGATAAAAAGCTTTTGCTTTTTTAAATTTCTTTCTCCTTTTTCTACTTTACCCCATTTCACCGTGAGACCCACGCGTGAAACCACCTTTTTATATCTTTGCACCACGTGTAGCTAGAAGAACTTTGTTCTTGGCATCACGTAGGCTGACAGGAAGTCATCCATTGTTCCAACCACTTTCTGAGTTCAACCTGGGAGGTTGAGAACCACAAGTTGGCCAAGGAACTTGCTGAAGTATTTTTTTATAAATGAATAACCTGGAAAAGAAGATATTCATTCATATTATAAACAAACATCACTTCTCTAAATAATCAGGTTTCTTCCCCAGACACATCCCTTTCTCCACCATCAGGAATAAATCTCTGTCACTGAATTAAACCTTTGTTTAGATTACATCTTTATTTGTGTTTGATCACATTTATATCCTCATTACCATTACCATCATCAACATCATCATAAACTGTAAAATCTGTCCTCCCCCCATAAAGCATCTTCCTGCTTTCTGCCCTTAGATTGCTTCTAAGCAGGCCTTAAATTTAGGTGGAGGTTGTCTATTCTAGACAACTACTCTCTTGATATTCAAGGTTGAGCATCCAAGATTTACATCTTTAGATTTTCAAGCTTAAACAAAGCTTTTTCTCTTGTGTTCTGTTGCCACGTTAGAGGCACAGGCTCACAAAATCTATCATAACTCCTAGTTTCAGCCACTCATCTGTCTATAGCTTCAAATGAATCAGGAGTGTATTCTCCATGATCCTCATTCCTTAGGGCTCATTATTCAAGCAATCCTCTTCTACCAGATCTTAGACTCACATATTTTAAAAATATAACTTTTTTTCTCATCATGGTTGGTTGGGACCTTGCCTGGAGTGGAATTATTCCAGACCTTCAGGGAAATTGAAAAATTGAGACCAAAAAGAGGCATCCAATTTCTGCGCACCTTGTACTCTGGTACGTTGTTGTCCTTATTAACTTCAAGATCCTCAGAAACATTTGGTAGTTGGAACCAAAGAGAGACTTCCCATCTCTGTGTGCTCTTGATTTAGTTCTGCAGATTATAACTGCACTGTCAGCATTCTTTTATCAGGCCTGCATTGTCACATTCAATGGTAAGCTGTGATGATATATCTACCAAAGAAAAGAATACGGAACCTTTTGCATATGGTACTTGACAATTTTTGGGACATCATTATTTGCTGACGGATGAGCCTTCTCCTGAATCCCAAGAGCAAAAGGATTGAATAGATAAATAGACATACACGAGTCTCCCCATGAAAATGAAAATAAAATCAGTCCAGCTCGACGGGCACATGAGTTTTTTCGGATAAATAGACATACACAAGTCTCCCCTTGAAAGTTAAAATAAAATTGGTCCAGAGCGACGGGCACAAGAGGATGGTGTGTAAAAATCAAAATGTCGAACGAGTATGAGAAGCCTTTTGCTTATAGACCATCTGTTTATAGCGGAAATTATCCAGCTTCGGCAGGGAAAAAAAGGGGGGGACTACGTCAACAGGCATTGGTGGAATGTTCCTTATTGAGGAGGCTTTCGTGATAAACAACTCACAGTTTGTTTCCGGCTTTCCAAGCTGCAGAGGGCATCAGGAGTCGTCGCGTGGCTGCTTTCTCTCTGATTTGGATGATAAAAGACCAGCCAGGCAAGTCAAACTCCCTCCCCATCATCTCCCAGTTTTTTCTCCATCGTCTCCCAATTCCTTCTTCATCGTCTCCCAATTTCTATAACTCAAAGGCTTTCTTCCAATCTTTCACTCTGCCAAGCTCTGCTAACATTCTTGCCCCTCTCCTTCCCTCTATCTCGTATGTCCCCACTACTCTTTAGAGATCCCTCACTCCTTCAAGTTCCATCCTACATTTCAGATGGGATAGCGGGCTTGAATCTGGATTTCAAGGATATCGGACCGATATATATCCATCTCTTATCTTCTGGAGATTGAGGCCTCCCTGTGATTTTATCTATTACCCTGACATCTGGCCTGACCGTCAAGATTTATACATAGTCAGACAGTCCACTCATCCTTTCCACCCGAACCTTTTCATCTTCGCTACTCCATGAATCGGGGGCGATGACTAGTCCAAAGCTTCAAGACTGATTTGCAAGCTTCTCTTCTGAAGCTCCTATTCTAAGGCAGCGAACTTCAATTACCGTCTCCATTTATCAAGCTGAAATGGATTTCTATTGAAAGATCATGATTTATTCCGTCGTCTGTGGTTGATTCTGTTTTATTTTTCATATTCAAGACAGAAAGACCAATGGTCCCAACGCTCTCATCTGCTACGCTACTCATCAATCTTGTTGAACAAAACGGACCATCAAAATTGTATCAATTGGGCTTCAATTCGAAATTATCAGGCTAGATGAAGCTCAGCGAAGCGGACAACTTTTTTTAAGACCGGAAATCTCCAATCAACTCATTCAAAGGGAACTTTCAACCAAAGCAAATATTGAGCATGAATTCCGCGTTCAATAAGCGTCTAGAACTTGGTGGTTTCCAGCTGGGACCATGCCATCGGTCTCGAGAAATCATCAGCGTTTTTTTTTTGACAATATCCGTCTTTCGGTTTGGTTCTCGATAATCTTGGGATTATAACAAAAAACCGTTCCAGTATTTCTACTACCACATCGACAGTGTCATAAAAGGACTCAGTTATATATAAATTCAATCCGTTCCTTATCCTGACACCTTCACGAACTCGCAGATCTAAGCTCCAGACATGAAGAACTCCTCAGGAACAATCATATTGGCTGAGCCACCGGAGACCATTGATCTTCCTCTTATAACAATAGACGCTCTAGGTGACATCGTTGCTGTCGTCCACTCCGCATGCTTTAATCTTGGGAGCAGAACACAACGCCTTCAAGTCCCAGCATTCTTACCCGCATACCAACAGCGTCATAACAACCCTGCTATGTAACACAATAGCCTTTTCTATATCCTGAAGCTTTTCCAAACTCACTTAACGTCAGATTCAAGATTCAGACATGAAGAACGCTCAAGCCCCGGGTGCGCGATCATATTCGCTGAGCCACCGATGTTATTTATTTCTCTTTCATGACAACGGACACGCTTCATAGCCATCTTTGGTGTCGTCTAATTTGCTTGTTGAAAGTCAGTTGACCAGCTTCCCCAACAGGTAAGGCATATAGTTCCATCCTAATTTGGCTGGCCGAATCACAGATAAATTTCTCTGCGAATCTGACCCATGGTTTAATATTCTAACTAATAATAGGTCTCACTCAATAATCGCCAGTTTGCTCAGTCACTAGCATCAGTTAGAATCGAATGTGACTCGCAAAATCAAGACCTAGGTGATACTATACGTCATATGTTGCTCCACCTCATTGCAGAGGTCACGCGTACGGTTCAGCTATAGCTCAAGTAAGATTTACGCCATATCATCACGGGTTTTCGATGTAATGTTGCTGATTACTTTGCTGAAGGCACTCAGACTTTCCAGATCGACCTCCCTGTTCATCATTGCAGCCAGCAGAGCGAGGTCAACTGACCGAGTTGGCACCTATCTCTTCATCCACCAAAGGGCATATCCTGGTACTAACTTCGTCAGGTATGAAGGCAGCTAACGGATTAAGTTGAATACCAAGCCTATCAAGATTCGAACCCGAATTATTTACTTGCGCAGGGTCGCAGAAACTGCGTCACCTCTTATATACGTTTATGGAGAAGACGACGCGTCGTAGAACTATTGTCGATTCGTTTTTTTGGTTGCAGAAACATTTCATACCGCGCCAAAAGCTGAGATCTCATGGAACGAGGCTTTAGCCCAGGAACGCTGTATGATTACATGCATTGATCGTTTTCCGGATGTCCTCTACGACAATCATCAGCTCGTCGTATGATATTTTTTTTGGCAGGATTTGGCCTCTACTGGAAAAGGGAGACAATCTCGTAGCGAACGGCGAACAAGGAGTATCTTGAGCCTGGCTACGACTTTGCAGTCAGACCTGCCGAAGATGCAATATCGGGTCGTCCGGTCTCGGAACGAATTCCATCTCGCTGATGTGTCCCATGGTACGACCTGTCATAAGGAAGCCGAGCCGTCGACTAACTACACAGATGGATTGTTGCATGACGAAGATATCACCTTCAGACAAACATTCCCTTATAAGCTAATTTGAGCCTGGCCCGAAATTCCAAGCGACTCGAGATTTCCGGCAGCACCATGAACCATGGTGTTGCGGAAATCGAGTCGTCTTGCTGTGGAAGTCTGAAGGGCTTCCGAGTGTCATTTGTCTGCCCTAATGATGACGTCAGCCAGGCCCCCTTTTGCCTGGTAACCCTTTTGTCCGGTATGTCGCCCGGCTCTTCTGCTGAGCAGTGGTACATAAATATTTACATCAATATGAACTTGACCTTTCTTCCTTCGCCGGGTTGCTCAACCCGTCCATGAAGACCGGAGGGCTTTTGCATGACCTTCCTGTCGTCATCTGCGTTTAGGTCGTTCACTCATGCGTATCAAGACCGGGGCGAAGGTGCAAAGATTGTTTATCCAAGATTGTGATACAGCCAAGGTAATCACCCCTAAACGGCAACTCATATTTGCCCTCGATTGTCTTCAGGCCCCGGTTCCCCACTTCCATGATACGTGGAGATGCTAAGATTTTTTGCTCACGTGTGTTATCCCGGCCGATTCACCACTATCAGCACCATCCTCTTTCTGCCGTCATGCATGCGGCGTAAAGAACAAAATGACGACAGTTCTTCCAAAAAACTCTTTGTGTTCACGTCTAACACGGTCTCCTGATGAGATGAGAACAGCCCTTATCCTGGATATTTTTTGATTCTGCAAGCTAAGCTGCTTGAAGCGGCTATTTGCCTGAGTCACAAGACCGCCAAAACCGAGTTTCTTCTGAGCATGGCCTGGTGCTAGCTGGTGCCATATGTGCGGCGGCCGGGTTATTTGATGCCAAGTCCTTCGGGTCGGCCCCCATGTAAGCTGCTGTACCATCTGGTAGCCAGGGCTTTTTTTATGGCATAAAAAGAGCCTCCTTCGTTGGTGTCAATTACCCACTCGTCCTCTCACCCATCCTGAACTCCACGTTCTACTCGACCGCCACTAGCTTGTCTTGGTCCGCTACCCTTAAAGATATTCCCTTTTCACCCATTCACAATCAAGTGAAGACATTATAATATTTCTTGTTCTTCCCTCCCGCTGCCTTGATTTGATCACACCACCTTTCCTCGGTCAATAATTGACTTCAGCTCTGATGGTTCGATGGGAGACAGAAGAAGATTTTCCCCATGGGAGACAGCCGGGGTCACCCGTTAAGAAAAAACACCTAGGTACATTATCATTAACACAACTGGGAGGTATCTTGTATTCAAGTAGGGCGACTTACTCCCCTTCCTCTTTCTCGCGTCGGTTTGAAAGATGAACCAGATCAAGAGGTGAGAACTGAAGTTCCAGTCGTCCCGAGGACAAGGTCGAGGGGCCTAACCATCTCTACTCCGAGACCGAACTTGGCACATCGTATCAGTGAGGGTGAGTGCTAACTTCAAGATTGCGCACACACCTTTTGGGTGGTGTCGACGGAAGGATAAGAAAAAAACACATTTTGAATGATCGAATAGGTCCAGCTCGACCAGAGGTTCACACTAGCGAAGCGCAAAGCTCAATTCTAAGCCCGTGTCCCTCGAATCAAGTTGCGATGCGTGATCTTGCGAGGCTAGCCACCGTCCTCCACCATGAAGATAAAGAAAAGCTGTCTCCAACATCGCTTCGATTTTCAGAGAATAGTAAGAACTCTGTTCATTGATTAAATTGATCTTTATGATAATCCAGGCTGTTGTAACTGATGAGACTCCCTCAATAGGCAGGTCCGCCGATTCTTCTGATACGGTCACCGATTCTACTGTTAAGGCGGATTCAAACAAGACGGCAAGTTCCTCTCGCGCTGCACGGGCGCATCGAACGACTAACACGAGCGGAGTGAAGCGCAAAAGCCACATAAACAATTCCCTAGGTTTGAGACTTCAACCGGTCTTCATATTTTTCATTATTCACCACTTTCACATAAGCTCATAACTGATTGTTCATTCAAATGCTTTGAATTTTCCGCCATCAATAGCTGACTCCCATAAGAAACATTCGCGACGACCAAAAGAAATAAAGAAGCCAGACAAAACTCCAGGAAGCCTCAAAGCAGAAGCCACCCCAACTCAACCAACAGGTGCTGATGCAGGCTCAGATCATGAAAAGTAATCAAAATATTGGTCTAGCCCTGAATTTGAAAAAGTCTGTTGAATTATTAATTTGCAAGTGAAAAATTTGTACTCACA